>JAINDJ010000169.1:0-49980 GCA_019845555.1 Aristolochia fimbriata
TTGTTACACTTTAACATCTTTGATCTGTCCAGTTTTGGCAGCACCCTCTATATACATAAAGTGTATATCTAGATCCAATCTGTTCAAACAGAAAAGGATGCTATTAGAATAAAGTTAACACAGCATAGGATGCAAAATCATGTTCTATAACAGGACCATAAATTACCTGGAGCTCAAATATGTCCCAAGGAAGAAAGCACGATCCTTCATATGATTTAAATTGCTCAAACAGTCTAATGCAGGCATCAACGCCCTAACGGCTGAGGGTACTCTTTGGCAGCCTAAAAAGGGTGGCAATGTATTAGATCAGATATTGAAAGGTATGAGATAAAAGGATGTGAGACATTAAAACTAACACATACCTTAACAGCGATCTGCGACACGACATTTTTCTTTCTTTTTTCTTTTCTTTTTTCTTTTTTCTTTCATTTCATTTTCTCTCTTTTTCTTTTTTTCTCTTTTCTTTCTTTCTTTTCCCTCTTTTTCTATCTTTTTCCTCCTTTTCTTTCTTTTTTTTTCCTTTTCTTTCTTTTTCTTTCTTCCTTTTCTTTTCTTTCTTTTTCTTTTCTCTGTTTCTTTTCTTTCCCCTTCTTTTCTGTTCTTTTCTTTCTTCTTCTTATCTATCAGCTCCATTCTTTCTTTCACTTTTTTCACGTTCTTTCATTTCATCATCTTCCCAAAATTTCTTCACCTTTCTCCAACAACCACAGGAAAACCATAGGCAGATACAACATCAGTGGCCTTGGCAATATATAAAGCGCTGCAATTTGTCTCGTTTCAAGTAGCCCCGTCTCTCAACCTGCCAAGACAACCAAAAAAGTAAAGACAATGGAGTCAAAAGAATTAAACAGGCAGCATGAGATTGGGTGCCACAGTACACAGTGCTGCACACAGTAGCTAATCTCAACCCAATAATACTACCAGAACAAAGAAAGAAGGGAGAGAGAAGGGAGAGAGAGGGAGAGAGAGACCTCCTGTTCTCACATTGCTCCACAAGAGGATCCTCTGGAAGGAAAGAACGGACAGATAGAGTAAGACCTTGTGAAATCTTCAGGACACTCATCATCCAACAGCTGAACAACCACTAAAGGAGCATTTCGGGATTAGCCTGTAACAATACACATCCAACAACATTCATGCAATTACGACCGTTGATTCAAACATTAAATTCCTGAAACTTGACCCCAAAAAAAAAAGGTACTTTAGAATTGACTTACTTTTTGGCCATATCCTTCAATATATCAAAGCATATTGTTGGCATACATGGCAGTGGGTAAGATCTGGAACAAAACCAAAACAGCCACAAACATTTATCAGAGGCCTGGCATCCGGTAGCTTAGCTTCCATGAGAAAATTCTTTTTTTCTTCGGGATCATAAAATTTAGATTCCCTTGTTACACGTTCAACATATTCGATCTAGCCATTTTTTGGCAGCACCCTCTATATGCTTAAAAGTGTATATCTGGATCCAACCTGTTCAAACAGAAAAGGATGCTATTAGAATACAATTACACAGCAATAGATTCAAAATCATGTTCTATAACAGGACCATAAGTTACCTGGAGCTCAAATATGTCCCAAGGAAGAAGTACGATCCTTCATATGATTTAAATTGCTCAAACAGTCTAATGCAGGCATCAGCCTATGGCTGAGGGTACTCTTTGGCAGCCTAAATAAGGGTGGCAATGTATTAGATCAGATATTGAAAGGTATGAGATAAAGGATGTGACACTAAAACTAACACATACCTGAACAATGATCTGAACAACGACATTTTCTTTTTTTTTCTTTTTTTTTTTTTTTCTTTTCTTTTTTCTTTTTTTATCTTTTTCTCTCTTCTTTTCTTTCTTTTCCCTCTTTTTTCTATCTTTTTCCATCTTTTCTTTCTTTTTTTCCTCTTTTCTTTCTTTTCTTTCTTTCTTTTCTTTTCTTTCTTTTTTTTTTCTCTGTTTCTTTTCTTTCCCCCTTCTTTTCTGTTCTTTTCTTTCTTCCTCTTATCTATCAGCTCCTTTCTTTCTTTTTTTCACTTTCTTACATTTCATCACCTTCCCAAAATTTCTTCACCTTTCTCCAACAACCATGGGAAAACCATAGGCAGATACAATACCAGTGGGCCGCAATATATACGCAGCAATTAGTCTCGTTTCAACTTGCTCACGATCTCTCAACCTGCCAAGACCACCAAAAAAGTAAGACAATGGAAACAAAAGAATTAAACAGGCAGCATGAGATTGGCTACCACAGTACATGGTGCTGCACACAGTAGCCAATCTCAGCCCAATAATACTACAATAACAAAAAGGGAAAGAAGGGAGAGAGAAGGGAAGAGAGAGAGAAAGAGAGAGAGAGTGCACCTCTTCTCACATTGCTCAACAAGGCGATCATCTGGAAGGAAAGAACGGACAGATAGAGTAAGACCTTGATGAAATCTTCAGCACACTCATCATCACACAGCTGAACAACAACTTAAGGAGCATTTCCTGGATTCACCTGAAACAATTAACATTCAACAACATTTATGCAATCACGACCGTTGATTCAAACATGAAATTCCTGAAACTTGATCCCAAAAAAAAGGTACCTAGAATTGACTTACTTTTTTTTGCCCATATCCTTCAATATATCAAAGCATGTTGTTGGCATACATGGTAGTGGGTAAGATCTGGAACAAAACCAAAACGACCACAAACATTTATCAGAGGCCTGGCATCCAGTAGCTTAGCTTTCATGAGCAAATTCTTTTGTCTGCTCGGGATCTTAAAATATAGATTTCCTTGTTACACTTTAACATCTTTGATCTGTCCAGTTTTGGCAGCACCCTCAATATACATAAAGTGTATATCTGGATCAATCTGTTCAAACAGAAAAGGATGCTATTAGAATAAAGTTAACACAGCATAGGATGCAAAATCATGTTTTATAACTGGACCATAAATTACCTGGAGCACAAATATGTCCAGAGGAAGAAGTACGATCCTTCATATGATTTAAATTGCTCAAACAGTCTAATGCAGGCATCAACAGCCCTAACTCCTGAGGGTACTCTTTGGCAGCCCTAAAAAGGGTGGCAATGTATTAGATCAGATATTGAAAGGTATGAGATTAAAGGATGTGAGACATTAAAACAAACACATACCTGAACAACGATCTGAGCAACGAGGTTTTCTTTTTTCTTTCTTTTTTTTTTTCTTTTTTTTGCTTTTTTAGTTTTTTTTTTTTCTCTCTTCTTTTCTTTCTTTTTTCCTCTTTTTTCTTTCTTTATATTTTGCTCTTTTCTTTCTTTTTTTTTTCTTTTTTCTTTTCTTTCTTTTCTTTTTCTCCGTTTCTTTTCTTTCCCCTTCTTTTTCTGTTCTTTTCTTTCTTCTTCTTTCTTTTCTTTCCCCCTTCTTTTCTTTTCTTTTCTGTTCTTTTCTTTCTTCTTCTTTCTTTTCTTTCCCTTCTTTTCTGTTCTTTTCTTTCTTCTTCTTATCTATCAGCTCCTTTCTTTCTTTCAGTTTTTCACTTTCTTTCATTTTATCATCTTCCCAAAATTTCTTCACCTTTCTCCGACAACCACAGGAAAACCACAGGCAGCAACAATACCAGTGGCCTTGGCAATATATATACACAGCAATTAGATCTCGTTTCAAGTAGCTTCGCATCTCTCAACCTGCCAAGACCACCAAAAAGTAAGACTATGGAGTCAAAAGAATTAAACAGGCAGCATGAGATTGGCTGCCACAGTACAGTGCTGCACACAGCAGCCAATCTCAGCCCAATAATACTACTAGAACAAAGAAGGGAGAGAGAAGGGAAAGAGAGAGAAAGAGAGAGAGAGAGAGAGAGAGAGAGTGCACCTCTTCTCACATTGCTCAACAAGAGGATCATCTGGAAGGAAAGAACAGACAGTTAGAGTAAGACCTTGATGAAATCTTCAGGACACTCATCATCACACAGCTGAAGAACAACTTAAGGAGCATTTCCTGGATTCACCTGAAACAATTCACATCCAACAACATTTATGCAATCACGACCGTTGATTCAAACATGAAATTCCTGAAACTTGATCCCAAACATAGGTACCTAGAATTGACTTACTTTTTGCCCATATCCTTCAATATATCAAAGCATGTTGTTGGCATACATGGTAGTGGGTAAGATCTGGAACAAAACCAAAACGGCCACAAACATTTATCAGAGGCCTGGCATCCAGTAGCTTAGCTTTCAAGAGCAAAGTCTTTGTCTGCTCGGGATCTTAAAATTTAGATTCCCTTGTAACACGTTTAACATCTTTGATCTGTCCCGTTTTGGCAGCACCCTCGATATACATAAAGTGTATATCTGGATCCAATCTGTTCAAACAGAAAATGATGCTATTAGAATAAAGTTAACACAGCATAGGATGCAAAATCATGTTCAATAACCGGACCATAAATTACCAGGAGCACAAATATGTGCAGAGGAAGAAGTACGATCCTTCATATGATTTAAATTGGTCAAACAGTCTAATGCAGGCATCAACGCCTAACTGCTGAGGGTACTCTTTGGCAGCCTAAATAAGGGTGGCAATGTATTAGATCGGATATTGAAAGGTATGAGATTAAAGGATGTGAGACATCAAAACAAACACATACCTGAACAACGATCTAAGCATCGAGCTTTTCTTTTTTCTTTCTTTTCTTTTTTTCTTTTTTTCTTTTTCTCTCTCTTCTTTTTTTTCTTTTTCCTCTTTTTTTCTTTCTTTTTCTTTGCTCTTTTCTTTTTTTTTTTTTGCTCTTTTCTTTTTTTTTTTTCTTCCTTTTCTTTTCTATCTTTTTTCTTTTCTCTGTTTCTTTTCTTTTCCCCTTCTTTTCTGTTCTTTTCTTTCTTCTTCTTATCTATCAGCTCCTTTCATTCTTTCACTTTTTCACTTTCTTTCTTTTATCATCTTCCCAAAATTTCTTCACCTTTCTCCGACAACCACAGGAAAAACCATCGGCAGCAACAATACCAGTGGCCTTGGCAATATATATCTGTAACAATTAGTCTCGTTTCAAGTAGCTCGCATCTCTCAACCTGCCAAGACCATCAAAAAAGTAAGACTATGGAGTCAAAAGAATTAAACAGGCAGCATGAGATTGGCTGCCACAGTACACGGTGCTGCACACAGCAGCCAATCTCAACCCAATAATGCTACCAGAACAAAGAAAGAAGGGAGAGAGAAGGAAAGAGAGAGAGAGAGAGAGAGAGTGCACCTCTTCTCACATTGCTGAACAAGAGGATCATCTGGAAGGAAAGAACGGACAGATAGAGTAAGACCTTGATGAAATCTTCAGGACACTCATCATCACACAGCTGAACAACAACAAAAGGAGCATTTCCTGGATTCACCTGAAACAATACACATCCAACAACATTCATGCAATCGACCGTTGATTCAAACATGAAATTCCTGAAACTTGATCCCAAAAAAGGTACCAAGAATTGACTTACTTTTTGCCCATATCCTTCAATATATCAAAGCATGTTGTTGGCATACATGGTAGTGGGTAAGATCTGGAACAAAACCAAAATGGCCACAAACATTCATCAAAGGCCTGGCATCCAGTAGCTTAGCTTTCATGAGCAAATTCTTTGTCTTCGGGATCTTAAAATATAGTTTCCCTTGTTACACTTTAACATCTTTGATCTGTCCAGTTTTGGCAGCACCCTCTATATACATAAAGTGTATATCTAGATCCAATCTGTTCAAACAGAAAAGGATGCTATTAGAATAAAGTTAACACAGCATAGGATGCAAAATCATGTTCTATAACGGACCATAAATTACCAGGAGCACAAATATGTGCAGAGGAAGAAGTACGATCCTTCATATGATTTAAATTGCTCAAACAGTCTAATGCAGGCATCAGCGCCTAACTGCTGAGGGTACTCTTTGGCAGCCTAAATAAGGGTGGCAATGTATTAGATCGGATATTGAAAGGTATGAGATTAAAGGATGTGAGACATCAAAACAAACACATACCTGAACAACGATCTGAGCATCGAGCTTTTCTTTTTTTTTTTTTCTTTTTTCTTTTTCTTTTTTCTTTTTTTTTTTTTCTCTTTCTTCTTTTTTTTTTTTTTCCTTTTTTTCTTTCTTTTTTTTTTTGCTCTTGTCTTTCTTTTTTTTTTTTTTCTTTTCTTTCTTTTTTTCTTCTTTTTCTTTTCTATCTTTTTTTTTTTTCTCTGTTTCTTTTCTTTTCCCCTTCTTTTCTGTTCTTTTCTTTCTTCTTCTTATCTATCAGCTCCTTTCATTCTTTCACTTTTTTTTCACTTTCTTTCTTTTTATCATCTTCCCAAAATTTCTTCACCTTTCTCCGACAACCACAGGAAAACCATCGGTGGCAACAATACCAGTGGCCTTGGAAATATATCATGCTTAGCAATTAGTCTCGTTTCAAGTAGCTCGCATCTCTCAACCTGCCAAGACCATCAAAAAGTAAGACTATGGAGTCAAAAGAAATAAATAGGCAGCATGAGATTGGGTGCCACAGTACACAGTGCTGCACACAGTAGCTAATCTCAACCCAATAATACTACCAGAACAAAGAAAGAAGGGAGAGAGAAGGGAGAGAGAGAGGGAGAGAGAGAGAGACCTCCTGTTCTCACATTGCTCCACAAGAGGATCCTCTGGAAGGAAAGAACGGACAGATAGAGTAAGACCTTGACGAAATCTTCAGGACACTCATCATCCAACAGCTGAACAACCACTAAAGGAGCATTTCCGGGATTCGCCTGTAACAATACACATCCAACAACATTCATGCAATTACGACCGTTGATTCAAACATTAAATTCCTGAAACTTGACCACAAAAAAAAGGTACTTAGAATTGACTTACTTTTTTGGCCATATCCTTCAATATATCAAAGCATATTGTTGGCATACATGGTAGTGGGTAAGATCTGGAACAAAACCAAAATGGCCACAAACATTCATCAAAGGCCTCGCATCCAGTAGCTTAGCTTTCATGAGCAAATTCTTTGTCTTCACGGGATCTTAAAATATAGATTCCCTTGTTACACTTTAACATCTTTGATCTGTCCAGTTTTGGCAGCACCCTCTATATACATAAAGTGTATATCTGGATCCAATCTGTTCAAACAGAAAAGGATGCTATTAGAATAAAGTTAACACAGCATAGGATGCAAAATCATGTTCTATAACTGGACCATAAATTACCTGGAGCACAAATATGTCCAGAGGAAGAAGTACGATCCTTCATATGATTTAAATTGCTCAAACAGTCTAATGCAGGCATGTTAGCGCCAACTGCTGAGGGTACTCTTTGGCAGCCTAAATAAGGATGGCAATGTATTAGATCAGATATTGCAAGGTATGAGATTAAAGGATGTGAGACATTAAAACAAACACATACCTGAACAACGATCTGAGCAACGAGGCTTTCTTTTTTCTTTCTTTTCCTTTTTTCTTTTTCTCTCTTCTTTTCTTTCTTTTTTCCTCTTTTTCATTCTTTTTTTTTGCTCTTTTCTTTCTTTTTTTTCTTCCTTTTCTTTTCTTTTTTTTCTTTTTCTCCGTTTCTTTTCTTTCCCCCTTCTTTTCTGTTCTTTTCTTTCTTCTTCTTTCTTTTCATTCCCCAATCTTTTCTGTTTTTTTCTTTCTTCTTATCTATCAGCTCCTTTCTTTCTTTCACTTTTTCACTTTCTTTCATTTTATCATCTTCCCAAAATTTCTTCACCTTTCTCCGACAACCTCAGGAAAACCATAGGCAGCAACAATACCAGTGGCCTTGGCAATATATATACACAGAAATTCGTCTCGTTTCCAGTAGCACGCATCTCTCAACCTGCCAAGACCACCAAAAGTAAGGCTATGGAGTCAAAAGAATTAAACAGGCAGCATGAGATTGGCTGCCACAGTACGGTGCTGCACACAGCAGCCAATCTCAACCCAAGAATACTACCAGAACAAAGAAAGAAGGGAGAGAGAAGGGAGAGAGAGAGAGAGAGAGAGAGAGAGAGAGAGAGCACCTCATCTCACATTGCACCATAAGAGGATCCTCTGGAAGGAAAGAACAGACAGATTGATGAAATCTTCAGGACACTCATCATCCAACAGCTGAACAACCACTAAAGGACCATTTCCTGGATTCACCTGTAACAATACACATCCAACAACATTCATGCAATCACGACCGTTGATTCAAACAGGAAATTCCTGAAACTTGACCCCAAAACAAAGGTACTTAGAATTGACTTACATTTTGGCCATATCCTTCAATATATCAAAGCATGTTGTTGGCATACATCGTAGTGGGTAAGATCTGGAACAAAACCAAAACGGCCACAAACATTTATCAGAGGCCTGGCATCCGGTAGCATAGCTTTCATGAGCAAATTCTTTTTCTTCGGGATCATAAAATTTAGATTCCCTTGTTACACGTTCAACATAATTGATCTGTCCAGTTTTGGCAACACCCTCTGTATGCTTAAAGTGTATATCTGGATCCAATCTGTTCAAACAGAAAAGGATGCCATTAGAATACAATTAACACAGCAATTGATGCAAAATCATGTTCTATAACAGGACCATAAGTTACCTGGAGCTCAAATATCCCCCAAGGAAGAAGTACAATCCCTCATAAGATTTAAATTGCTCAAACAGTCTAATGCAGGCATCAGCGCCCTAACGGCTGAGGGTACTCTTTGGCAGCCTAAAAAGGGTGGCAATGTATTAGATCAGATATTGAAAAGGTATGAGATAAAAGGATGTGAGACATTAAAACTAACACATACCTGGTTTCTTGATCTGTTTTCTTGACATTACTTTTTTTCTTTCTTTTTTTTTTTTCTTTCATTTCATTTTTTTTTTTTTTCAATTTTTCACTTTTCTTTTCTTTCTTTTTCCCTCTTTTTCTATCTTTTTTCCTCTTTTTTTCTTTTTTTTTTTTTTTTTTTTAACTTTTTCTTTCTTTCTTTCTTTTCTTTTCTTTCTTTTTTTTTTTCTCTTTTTCTTTTCTTTCCCCCTTCTTTTCTGTTCTTTTCTTTCTTCTTCTTATCTATCAGCTCCATTCTTTCTTTCACTTTTTCACGTTCTTTCATTTCATCATCTTCCCAAAATTTCTTCACCTTTCTCCAACAACCACAGGAAAACCATAGGCAGATACAACATCAGTGGCCTTGGCAATATATAAGCGCTGCAATTCGTCTCGTTTCAAGTAGCCCGCGTCTCTCAACCTGCCAAGACAACCAAAAAGTAAGGCAATGGAGTCAAAAGAATTAAACAGGCAGCATGAGATTGGGTGCCACAGTACACAGTGCTGCACACAGTAGCTAATCTCAACCCAATAATACTACCAGAACAAAGAAAGAAGGGAGAGAGAAGGGAGAGAGAGAGGGAGAGAGAGAGAGAGCTCCTGTTCTCACATTGCTCCACAAGAGGATCCTCTGGAAGGAAAGAACGGACAGATAGAGTAAGACCTTGACGAAATCTTCAGGACACTCATCATCCAACAGCTGAACAACCACTAAAGGACCATTTCCTGGATTCACCTGTAACAATACACATCCAACAACATTCATGCAATCACGACCGTTGATTCAAACATGAAATTCCTGAAACTTCACCCCAAAAAAAAGGTACTTAGAATTGACTTACATTTTGGCCATATCCTTCAATATATCAAAGCATGTTGTTGGCATACATCGTAGTGGGTAAGATCTGGAACAAAACCAAAACGGCCACAAACATTTATCAGAGGCCTGGCATCCGGTAGCATAGCTTTCATGAGCAAATTCTTTTTCTTCTCGGGATCATAAAATTTAGATTCCCTTGTTACACGTTCAACATAATTGATCTGTCCAGTTTTGGCAACACCCTCTGTATGCTTAAAGTGTATATCTGGATCCAATCTGTTCAAACAGAAAAGGATGCCATTAGAATACAATTAACACAGCAATTGATGCAAAATCATGTTCTATAACAGGACCATAAGTTACCTGGAGCTCAAATATCCCCCAAGGAAGAAGTACAATCCCTCATAAGATTTAAATTGCTCAAACAGTCTAATGCAGGCATCAACGCCTAACGGCTGAGGGTACTCTTTGGCAGCCTAAAAAAGGGTGGCAATGTATTAGATCAGATATTGAAAGGTATGAGATAAAAGGATGTGAGACATTAAAACTAACACATACCTGAACAACGATCTGAACAACGACATTTACTTTTTTCTTTCTTTTCTTTTTTCTTTCATTTCATTTTCTCTTTTTTTCAATTTTTCACTTTTCTTTTCTTTCTTTTTCCCTCTTTTTCTATCTTTTTTCCTCCTTTTCTTTCTTTTTTTTTCCTTTTTTCTAACTTTTTCTTTCTTCCTTTTCTTTTCTTTCTTTTTCTTTTTCTCTGTTTCTTTTCTTTCCCCCTTCTTTTCTGTTCTTTTCTTTCTTCTTCTTATCTATCAGCTCCATTCTTTCTTTCACTTTTTCACGTTCTTTCATTTCATCATCTTCCCAAAATTTCTTCACCTTTCTCCAACAACCACAGGAAAACCATAGGCAGATACAACATCAGTGGCCTTGGCAATATATAAGCGCTGCAATTCGTCTCGTTTCAAGTAGCCCGCGTCTCTCAACCTGCCAAGACAACCAAAAAGTAAGGCAATGGAGTCAAAAGAATTAAACAGGCAGCATGAGATTGGGTGCCACAGTACACAGTGCTGCACACAGTAGCTAATCTCAACCCAATAATACTACCAGAACAAAGAAAGAAGGGAGAGAGAAGGGAGAGAGAGAGGGAGAGAGAGAGAGAGCTCCTGTTCTCACATTGCTCCACAAGAGGATCCTCTGGAAGGAAAGAACGGACAGATAGAGTAAGACCTTGACGAAATCTTCAGGACACTCATCATCCAACAGCTGAACAACCACTAAAGGAGCATTTCCGGGATTCGCCTGTAACAATACACATCCAACAACATTCATGCAATTACGACAGTTGATTCAAACATTAAATTCCTGAAACTTGACCCCAAAAAAAAGGTACTTAGAATTGACTTACTTTTTGGCCATATCCTTCAATATATCAAAGCATATTGTTGGCATACATGGTAGTGGGTAAGATCTGGAACAAAACCAAAATGGCCACAAACATTCATCAAAGGCCTCGCATCCAGTAGCTTAGCTTTCATGAGCAAATTCTTTGTCTTCACGGGATCTTAAAATATAGATTCCCTTGTTACACTTTAACATCTTTGATCTGTCTAGTTTTGGCAGCACCCTCTATATACATAAAGTGTATATCTGGATCCAATCTGTTCAAACAGAAAAGGATGCTATTAGAATAAAGTTAACACAGCATAGGATGCAAAATCATGTTCTATAACTGGACCATAAATTACCTGGAGCACAAATATGTCCAGAGGAAGAAGTACGATCCTTCATATGATTTAAATTGCTCAAACAGTCTAATGCAGGCGTTAGCGTAACTGCTGAGGGTACTCTTTGGCAGCCCTAAATAAGGATGGCAATGTATTAGATCAGATATTGCAAGGTATGAGATTAAAGGATGTGAGACATTAAAACAAACACATACCTGAACAACGATCTGAACAACGAGGCTTTTTTTTTTTCTTTTCTTTTCCTTTTTCTTTTTCTCTCTTCTTTTCTTCTTTTTTTCCTCTTTTTTCTTTTTTTTTTTTTGCTCTTTTTTTTTTTTTTTTTCTTCCTTTTTCTTTTTTTTTTTTTTTTTCTTCGTTTCTTTTCTTTCCCCCTTTCTTTTCTGTTCTTTTCTTTCTTCTTCTTTCTTTTCATTCCCCAATCTTTTCTGTTTTTTTTCTTTCTTCTTATCTATCAGCTCCTTTCTTTCTTTTTTTTTTCACTTTCTTTCATTTTATCATCTTCCCAAAATTTCTTCACCTTTCTCCGACAACCTCAGGAAAACCATAGGCAGCAACAATACCAGTGGCCTTGGCAATATATATACACAGAAATTCGTCTCGTTTCCAGTAGCACGCATCTCTCAACCTGCCAAGACCACCAAAAAGTAAGGCTATGGAGTCAAAAGAATTAAACAGGCAGCATGAGATTGGCTGCCACAGTACACGGTGCTGCACACAGCAGCCAATCTCAACCCAAGAATACTACCAGAACAAAGAAAGAAGGGAGAGAGAAGGGAGAGAGAGAGAGAGAGAGAGAGAGAGAGAGAGCACCTCATCTCACATTGCACCACAAGAGGATCCTCTGGAAGGAAAGAACAGACAGATTGATGAAATCTTCAGGACACTCATCATCCAACAGCTGAACAACCACTAAAGGACCATTTCCTGGATTCACCTGTAACAATACACATCCAACAACATTCATGCAATCACGACCGTTGATTCAAACAGGAAATTCCTGAAACTTGACCCCAAAACAAAGGTACTTAGAATTGACTTACATTTTGGCCATATTCTTCAATATATCAAAGCATGTTGTTGGCATACATCGTAGTGGGTAAGATCTGGAACAAAACCAAAACGGCCACAAACATTTATCAGAGGCCTGGCATCCGGTAGCATAGCTTTCATGAGCAAATTCTTTTTCTTCTCGGGATCATAAAATTTAGATTCCCTTGTTACACGTTCAACATAATTGATCTGTCCAGTTTTGGCAACACCCTCTGTATGCTTAAAGTGTATATCTGGATCCAATCTGTTCAAACAGAAAAGGATGCCATTAGAATACAATTAACACAGCAATTGATGCAAAATCATGTTCTATAACAGGACCATAAGTTACCTGGAGCTCAAATATCCCCCAAGGAAGAAGTACAATCCCTCATAAGATTTAAATTGCTCAAACAGTCTAATGCAGGCATCAGCGCCCTAACGGCTGAGGGTACTCTTTGGCAGCCTAAAAAGGGGTGGCAATGTATTAGATCAGATATTGAAAGGTATGAGATAAAAGGATGTGAGACATTAAAAAACACATACCTGAACAACTTGATCTGAACAACGACTTTTTTTACTTTTTTTTCTTTCTTTTTTTTTTCTTTCATTTCATTTTCTCTTTTTTTCAATTTTTCACTTTTCTTTTCTTTTTTTTTTCCCTCTTTTTTTTCTATTTTTTCCTCCTTTTCTTTTTTTTTTTTTTTGCTTTTTCTAACTTTTTCTTTCTTCTTTTTTTTTCTTTTCTTTCTTTTTCTTTTTCTCTTTTTCTTTTCTTTCCCCCTTCTTTTCTGTTCTTTTCTTTCTTCTTCTTATCTATCAGCTCCATTCTTTCTTTCACTTTTTCACGTTCTTTCATTTCATCATCTTCCCAAAATTTCTTCACCTTTCTCCAACAACCACAGGAAAACCATAGGCAGATACAACATCAGTGGCCTTGGCAATATATAAGCGCTGCAATTCGTCTCGTTTCAAGTAGCCCGCGTCTCTCAACCTGCCAAGACAACCAAAAAGTAAGGCAATGGAGTCAAAAGAATTAAACAGGCAGCATGAGATTGGGTGCCACAGTACACAGTGCTGCACACAGTAGCTAATCTCAACCCAATAATACTACCAGAACAAAAAGAAAGAAGGGAGAGAGAGAGAGAGAGAGAGAGAGAGAGAGAGAGCTCCTGTTCTCACATTGCTCCACAAGAGGATCCTCTGGAAGGAAAGAACGGACAGATAGAGTAAGACCTTGCCGAAATCTTCAGGACACTCATCATCCAACAGCTGAACAACCACTAAAGGACCATTTCCTGGATTCACCTGTAACAATACACATCCAACAACATTCATGCAATCACGACCGTTGATTCAAACATGAAATTCCTGAAACTTCACCCAAAAAAAGGTACTTAGAATTGACTTACATTTTGGCCATATCCTTCAATATATCAAAGCATGTTGTTGGCATACATCGTAGTGGGTAAGATCTGGAACAAAACCAAAACGGCCACAAACATTTATCAGAGGCCTGGCATCCGGTAGCATAGCTTTCATGAGCAAATTCTTTTTCTTCTCGGGATCATAAAATTTAGATTCCCTTGTTACACGTTCAACATAATTGATCTGTCCAGTTTTGGCAACACCCTCTGTATGCTTAAAGTGTATATCTGGATCCAATCTGTTCAAACAGAAAAGGATGCCATTAGAATACAATTAACACAGCAATTGATGCAAAATCATGTTCTATAACAGGACCATAAGTTACCTGGAGCTCAAATATCCCCCAAGGAAGAAGTACAATCCCTCATAAGATTTAAATTGCTCAAACAGTCTAATGCAGGCATCAACGCCTAACGGCTGAGGGTACTCTTTGGCAGCCTAAAAAAGGGTGGCAATGTATTAGATCAGATATTGAAAGGTATGAGATAAAAGGATGTGAGACAATAAAACTAACACATACCTGAACAACGATCTGAACAACGACATTTTCTTTTTTCTTTCTTTTCTTTTTTCTTTCATTTCATTTTCTCTTTTTTTCAATTTTTCACTTTTCTTTTCTTTCTTTTTCCCTCTTTTTTTTCTATCTTTTTCCTCCTTTTCTTTCTTTTTTTTTGCTTTTTTCTAACTTTTTCTTTCTTCCTTTTCTTTTCTTTCTTTTTCTTTTTCTCTGTTTCTTTTCTTTCCCCTTCTTTTCTGTTCTTTTCTTTCTTCTTCTTATCTATCAGCTCCATTCTTTCTTTCACTTTTTCACGTTCTTTCATTTCATCATCTTCCCAAAATTTCTTCACCTTTCTCCAACAACCACAGGAAAACCATAGGCAGATACAACATCAGTGGCCTTGGCAATATATAAAGCTGCAATTAGGTCTGGTTTTCAAGTAGCCAGCGTCTCTCAACCTGCCAAGACAACCAAAAAAAGTAAGGCAATGGAGTCAAAAGAATTAAACAGGCAGCATGAGATTGGGTGCCACAGTACACAGTGCTGCACACAGTAGCTAATCTCAACCCAATAATACTACCAGAACAAAGAAAGAAGGAGAGAGAGGAGAGAGAGAGGGAGAGAGAGAGAGAGCTCCTGTTCTCACATTGCTCCACAAGAGGATCCTCTGAAGGAAAGAACGGACAGATAGAGTAAGACCTTGACGAAATCTTCAGGACACTCATCATCCAACAGCTGAACAACCACTAAAGGAGCATTTCCGGGATTCGCCTGTAACAATACACATCCAACAACATTCATGCAATTACGACCGTTGATTCAAACATTAAATTCCTGAAACTTGACCCCAAAAAAAAGGTACTTAGAATTGACTTACTTTTTGGCCATATCCTTCAATATATCAAAGCATATTGTTGGCATACATGGCAGTGGGTAAGATCTGGAACAAAACCAAAACAGCCACAAACATTTATCAGAGGCCTGGCATCCGGTAGCTTAGCTTCCATGAGAAAATTCTTTTTCTTCTCGGGATCATAAAATTTAGATTCCCTTGTTACACGTTCAACATATTCGATCTAGCCATTTTTGGCAGCACCCTCTATATGCTTAAAGTGTATATCTGGATCCAACCTGTTCAAACAGAAAAGGATGCTATTAGAATACAATTACACAGCAATAGATTCAAAATCATGTTCTATAACAGGACCATAAGTTACCTGGAGCTCAAATATGTCCCAAGGAAGAAGTACGATCCTTCATATGATTTAAATTGCTCAAACAGTCTAATGCAGGCATCAACGCCTAACGGCTGAGGGTACTCTTTGGCAGCCTAAATAAAGGGTGGCAATGTATTAGATCAGATATTGAAAGGTATGAGATAAAAGGATGTGACACTAAAACTAACACATACCTGAACAATGATCTGAGTTTCTTGACATTTTCTTTTTTTTTTTCTTTTTTTTTTTCTTTCTTTTCCTTTTTTTTTTTTATCTTTTTTTTCTCTCTTCTTTTCTTTTTTTTTCCCTTTTTTTCTATCTTTTTTCCATCTTTTCTTTTTTTTTTTCCTCTTTTCTTTCTTTTTTTTTTCTTTCTTTTCTTTTTCTTTCTTTTTTTTTTTCTCTGTTTCTTTTCTTTCCCCCTTCTTTTCTGTTCTTTTCTTTCTTCCTCTTATCTATCAGCTCCTTTCTTTCTTTCAGAGTTTCACTTTCTTACATTTCATCACCTTCCCAAAATTTCTTCACCTTTCTCCAACAACCACAGGAAAACCATAGGCAGATACAATACCAGTGGCCTTCGCAATATATACGCAGCAATTCGTCTCGTTTCAACAAGTTCACGTCTCTCAACCTGCCAAGACCACCAAAAAGTAAGACAATGGAAACAAAAGAATTAAACAGGCAGCATGAGATTGGCTACCACAGTACATGGTGCTGCACACAGTAGCCAATCTCAGCCCAATAATACTACAATAACAAAGAAAAGAAAGAGAGAGAGGGGAAAGAGAGAGAGAGAGAGAGAGAGAGTGCACCTCTTCTCACATTGCTCAACAAGACGATCATCTGGAAGGAAAGAACGGACAGATAGAGTAAGACCTTGATGAAATCTTCAGCACACTCATCATCACACAGCTGAACAACAACTAAAGGAGCTTTTCTTGGATTCACCTGAAACAATTCACATCCAACAACATTCATGCAATCACGACCGTTGATTCAAACATGAAATTCCTGAAACTTGATCCCAAAAAAAGGTACCAAGAATTGACTTACTTTTTGCCCATATCCTTCAATATATCAAAGCATGTTGTTGGCATACATGGTAGTGGGTAAGATCTGGAACAAAACCAAAACGGCCACAAACATTCATCAGAGGCCTGGCATCCAGTAGCTTAGCTTTCATGAGCAAATTCTTTGTCTTCTCGGGATCTTAAAATATAGATTTCCTTGTTACACTTTAACATCTTTGATCTGTCCAGTTTTGGCAGCACCCTCAATATACATAAAGTGTATATCTGGATCCAATCTGTTCAAACAGAAAAGGATGCTATTAGAATAAAGTTAACACAGCATAGGATGCAAAATCATGTTTTATAACTGGACCATAAATTACCTGGAGCACAAATATGTCCAGAGGAAGAAATCACGATCCTTCATATGATTTAAATTGCTCAAACAGTCTAATGCAGGCGTTAGCCTAACTCCTGAGGGTACTCTTTGGCAGCCTAAAAAAGGGTGGCAATGTATTAGATCAGATATTGAAAGGTATGAGATAAAAGGATGTGAGACATTAAAACAAACACATACCTGTTTCTTGATCTGAGCAGCGAGGGTTTTCTTTTTTCTCTTTCTTTTTTTTTTTCTTTCTTTTGCTTTTTTAGTTTTTTCTTTTTTTCTCTCTTCTTTTCTTTTTTTTTCCTCTTTTTTTTCTTTCTTTATATTTTGCTCTTTTTTTTTTTTTTTCTTCATTTTTTTTTTTTTTTTTTTTTTTTTTTTCCGTTTAGTTTCTTTCCCCCTTCTTTTCTGTTCTTTTCTTTCTTCTTCTTTCTTTTCTTTCCCCTTCTTTTCTTTCTTTTCTTTCTTCTTCTTTCTTTTCTTTCCCCCTTCTTTTCTGTTCTTTTCTTTCTTCTTCTTCCTTTTCTTTTCCCCTTCTTTTCTGTTCTTTTCTTTCTTCTTCTTATCTATCAGCTCCTTTCTTTCTTTCACTTTTTCACTTTCTTTCATTTTATCATCTTCCCAAAATTTCTTCACCTTTCTCCGACAACCACAGGAAAACCACAGGCAGCAACAATACCAGTGGCCTTGGCAATATATATACACAGCAATTCGTCTCGTTTCAAGTAGCTCGCATCTCTCAACCTGCCAAGACCACCAAAAAGTAAGACTATGGAGTCAAAAGAATTAAACAGGCAGCATGAGATTGGCTGCCACAGTACACGGTGCTGCACACAGCAGCCAATCTCAGCCCAATAATACTACTAGAACAAAGAAAGAAGGGAGAGAGAAGGGAAAGAGAGAGACAAAGAGAGAGAGAGAGAGAGAGAGAGAGTGCACCTCTTCTCACATTGCTCAACAAGAGGATCATCTGGAAGGAAAGAACAGACAGTTAGAGTAAGACCTTGATGAAATCTTCAGGACACTCATCATCACACAGCTGAAGAACAACTTAAGGAGCATTTCCTGGATTCACCTGAAACAATTCACATCCAACAACATTTATGCAATCCACGACCGTTGATTCAAACATGAAATTCCTGAAACTTGATCCCAAACATAGGTACCTAGAATTGACTTACTTTTTGCCCATATCCTTCAATATATCAAAGCATGTTGTTGGCATACATGGTAGTGGGTAAGATCTGGAACAAAACCAAAACGGCCACAAACATTTATCAGAGGCCTGGCATCCAGTAGCTTAGCTTTCAAGAGCAAAGTCTTTGTCTGCTCGGGATCTTAAAATTTAGATTCCCTTGTTACACGTTTAACATCTTTGATCTGTCCCGTTTTGGCAGCACCCTCTATATACATAAAGTGTATATCTGGATCCAATCTGTTCAAACAGAAAAGGATGCTATTAGAATAAAGTTAACACAGCATAGGATGCAAAATCATGTTCTATAACTGGACCATAAATTACCTGGAGCACAAATATGTCCAGAGGAAGAAGTACGATCCTTCATATGATTTAAATTGCTCAAACAGTCTAATGCAGGCGTTAACGCCCAACTGCTGAGGGTACTCTTTGGCAGCCTAAATAAGGATGGCAATGTATTAGATCAGATATTGCAAGGTATGAGATTAAAGGATGTGAGACATTAAAACAAACACATACCTGAACAACGATCTGAGCAGCGAGGCTTTTTTTTTTTTCTTTCTTTTCCTTTTTTTTTTTTCTCTTTTCTTTTTTTTTTTCCTCTTTTTCATTCTTTTTTTTTGCTCTTTTCTTTCTTTTTTTTCTTCCTTTTCTTTTTTTTTTTTGTCTTTTTCTCCGTTTCTTTTCTTTCCCCCTTCTTTTCTGTTCTTTTCTTTCTTCTTCTTTCTTTTCATTCCCCAATCTTTTCTGTTTTTTTCTTTCTTCTTATCTATCAGCTCCTTTCTTTCTTTCACTTTTTCACTTTCTTTCATTTTATCATCTTCCCAAAATTTCTTCACCTTTCTCCGACAACCTCAGGAAAACCATAGGCAGCAACAATACCAGTGGCCTTGGCAATATATATACACAGAAATTCGTCTCGTTTCCAGTAGCACGCATCTCTCAACCTGCCAAGACCACCAAAAAGTAAGGCTATGGAGTCAAAAGAATTAAACAGGCAGCATGAGATTGGCTGCCACAGTACACGGTGCTGCACACAGCAGCCAATCTCAACCCAAGAATACTACCAGAACAAAGAAAGAAGGGAGAGAGAAGGGAGAGAGAGAGAGAGAGAGAGAGAGAGAGAGAGCACCTCATCTCACATTGCACCATAAGAGGATCCTCTGGAAGGAAAGAACAGACAGATTGATGAAATCTTCAGGACACTCATCATCCAACAGCTGAACAACCACTAAAGGACCATTTCCTGGATTCACCTGTAACAATACACATCCAACAACATTCATGCAATCACGACCGTTGATTCAAACAGGAAATTCCTGAAACTTGACCCCAAAACAAAGGTACTTAGAATTGACTTACATTTTGGCCATATCCTTCAATATATCAAAGCATGTTGTTGGCATACATGGTAGTGGGTAAGATCTGGAACAAAACCAAAACGACCACAAACATTTATCAGAGGCCTGGCATCCGGTAGCATAGCTTTCATGAGCAAATTCTTTTTTCTTTCGGGATCATAAAATTTAGATTCCCTTGTTACACGTTCAACATAATTGATCTGTCCAGTTTTGGCAACACCCTCTGTATGCTTAAAGTGTATATCTGGATCCAATCTGTTCAAACAGAAAAGGATGCCAGTAGAATACAATTAACACAGCAATTGATGCAAAATCATGTTCTATAACAGGACCATAAGTTACCTGGAGCTCAAATATCCCCAAGGAAGAAGTACAATCCCTCATAAGATTTAAATTGCTCAAACAGTCTAATGCAGGCATCAGCCCTAACGGCTGAGGGTACTCTTTGGCAGCCCTAAAAAAGGGTGGCAATGTATTAGATCAGATATTGAAAGGTATGAGATAAAAGGATGTGAGACATTAAAACTAACACATACCTGAACAATGATCTGAACTTGACGATTTTACTTTTTTCTTTCTTTTTTTTTTTTCTTTCATTTTTTTTTTCTTTTTTTCTTTTTTTCACTTTTCTTTTCTTTCTTTTTTTCCCTCTTTTTTCTATCTTTTTTCCTCCTTTTCTTTTTTTTTTTTTTTTTTTTTTAACTTTTTTTTTCTTCCTTTTCTTTTCTTTCTTTTTCTTTTTCTCTTTTTCTTTTCTTTCCCCCTTCTTTTCTGTTCTTTTCTTTCTTCTTCTTATCTATCAGCTCCATTCTTTCTTTCACTTTTTCACGTTCTTTCATTTCATCATCTTCCCAAAATTTCTTCACCTTTCTCCAACAACCACAGGAAAACCATAGGCAGATACAACATGAGTGGCCTTGGCAATATATAAGCGCTGCAATTCGTCTCGTTTCAAGTAGCCCGCGTCTCTCAACCTGCCAAGACAACCAAAAAGTAAGGCAATGGAGTCAAAAGAATTAAACAGGCAGCATGAGATTGGGTGCCACAGTACACAGTGCTGCACACAGTAGCTAATCTCAACCCAATAATACTACCAGAACAAAGAAAGAAGGGAGAGAGAAGGGAGAGAGAGAGGGAGAGAGAGAGAGAGCTCCTGTTCTCACATTGCTCCACAAGAGGATCCTCTGGAAGGAAAGAACGGACAGATAGAGTAAGACCTTGACGAAATCTTCAGGACACTCATCATCCAACAGCTGAACAACCACTAAAGGACCATTTCCTGGATTCACCTGTAACAATACACATCCAACAACATTCATGCAATCACGACCGTTGATTCAAACATGAAATTCCTGAAACTTCACCCCAAAAAAAAGGTACTTAGAATTGACTTACATTTTGGCCATATCCTTCAATATATCAAAGCATGTTGTTGGCATACATCGTAGTGGGTAAGATCTGGAACAAAACCAAAACGGCCACAAACATTTATCAGAGGCCTGGCATCCGGTAGCATAGCTTTCATGAGCAAATTCTTTTTCTTCTCGGGATCATAAAATTTAGATTCCCTTGTTACACGTTCAACATAATTGATCTGTCCAGTTTTGGCAACACCCTCTGTATGCTTAAAGTGTATATCTGGATCCAATCTGTTCAAACAGAAAAGGATGCCATTAGAATACAATTAACACAGCAATTGATGCAAAATCATGTTCTATAACAGGACCATAAGTTACCTGGAGCTCAAATATCCCCCAAGGAAGAAGTACAATCCCTCATAAGATTTAAATTGCTCAAACAGTCTAATGCAGGCATCAACGCCTAACGGCTGAGGGTACTCTTTGGCAGCCTAAAAAAGGGTGGCAATGTATTAGATCAGATATTGAAAGGTATGAGATAAAAGGATGTGAGACATTAAAACTAACACATACCTGAACAACGATCTGAACAACGACATTTACTTTTTTCTTTCTTTTCTTTTTTCTTTCATTTCATTTTCTCTTTTTTTCAATTTTTCACTTTTCTTTTCTTTCTTTTTCCCTCTTTTTCTATCTTTTTTCCTCCTTTTCTTTCTTTTTTTTTTCCTTTTTTTCTTTTTTTTTTTCTTTCTTCCTTTTCTTTTCTTTCTTTTTCTTTTTCTCTGTTTCTTTTCTTTCCCCCTTCTTTTCTGTTCTTTTCTTTCTTCTTCTTATCTATCAGCTCCATTCTTTCTTTCACTTTTTCACGTTCTTTCATTTCATCATCTTCCCAAAATTTCTTCACCTTTCTCCAACAACCACAGGAAAACCATAGGCAGATACAACATCAGTGGCCTTGGCAATATATAAGCGCTGCAATTCGTCTCGTTTCAAGTAGCCCGCGTCTCTCAACCTGCCAAGACAACCAAAAAGTAAGGCAATGGAGTCAAAAGAATTAAACAGGCAGCATGAGATTGGGTGCCACAGTACACAGTGCTGCACACAGTAGCTAATCTCAACCCAATAATACTACCAGAACAAAGAAAGAAGGGAAGAGAAGGAGAGAGAGAGAGAGAGAGAGAGAGAGAGAGAGCTCCTGTTCTCACATTGCTCCACAAGAGGATCCTCTGGAAGGAAAGAACGGACAGATAGAGTAAGACCTTGACGAAATCTTCAGGACACTCATCATCCAACAGCTGAACAACCACTAAAGGAGCATTTCGGGATTAGCCTGTAACAATACACATCCAACAACATTCATGCAATTACGACCGTTGATTCAAACATTAAATTCCTGAAACTTGACCCCAAAAAAGGTACTTAGAATTGACTTACTTTTTTTGGCCATATCCTTCAATATATCAAAGCATATTGTTGGCATACATGGCAGTGGGTAAGATCTGGAACAAAACCAAAACAGCCACAAACATTTATCAGAGGCCTGGCATCCGGTAGCTTAGCTTCCATGAGAAAATTTTTTTCTTCTTCGGGATCATAAAATTTAGATTCCCTTGTTACACGTTCAACATATTTGATCTAGCCATTTTTGGCAGCACCCTCTATATGCTTAAAGTGTATATCTGGATCCAACCTGTTCAAACAGAAAAGGATGCTATTAGAATACAATTACACAGCAATAGATTCAAAATCATGTTCTATAACAGGACCATAAGTTACCTGGAGCTCAAATATGTCCCAAGGAAGAAGTACGATCCTTCATATGATTTAAATTGCTCAAACAGTCTAATGCAGGCATCAGCGCCCTAACGGCTGAGGGTACTCTTTGGCAGCCTAAATAAGGGTGGCAATGTATTAGATCAGATATTGAAAGGTATGAGATAAAAGGATGTGACACTAAAACTAACACATACCTGAACAATGATCTGAATTTCTTGACATTTTCTTTTTCTTTCTTTTCTTTTTTTTCTTTCTTTTTCTTTTTCCTTTTTTTTTTTTTTTATCTTTTTTTCTCTTCTTTTCTTTCTTTTTCCCTCTTTTTTCTATTTTTTTTTTCCATCTTTTCTTTCTTTTTTTTCCTCTTTTCTTCTTTTTTTCTTTCTTTCTTTTCTTTTTTTCTTTTTTTTTTTTTCTCTGTTTCTTTTCTTTCCCCCTTCTTTTCTGTTCTTTTCTTTCTTCCTCTTATCTATCAGCTCCTTTCTTTCTTTCAGAGTTTCACTTTCTTACATTTCATCACCTTCCCAAAATTTCTTCACCTTTCTCCAACAACCACAGGAAAACCATAGGCAGATACAATACCAGTGGCCTTCAGCAATATATCTTGCAGCAATTAGGTCTCGTTTCAACAAGTTCCGTCTCTCAACCTGCCAAGACCACAAAAAAGTAAGACAATGGAAACAAAAGAATTAAACAGGCAGCATGAGATTGGCTACCACAGTACATGGTGCTGCACACAGTAGCCAATCTCAGCCCAATAATACTAACAAAAACAAAGAAAGAAGGAGAGAAGAAGGGAAAGAGAGAGAGAAAGAGAGAGAGAGAGTGCACCTCTTCTCACATTGCTCAACAAGGCGATCATCTGTAAGGAAAGAACGGACAGATAGAGTAAGACCTTGATGAAATCTTCAGCACACTCATCATCACACAGCTGAACAACAACTAAAGGAGCTTTTCTTGGATTCACCTGAAACAATTCACATCCAACAACATTCATGCAATCACGACCGTTGATTCAAACATGAAATTCCTGAAACTTGATCCCAAAAAAAGGTACCAAGAATTGACTTACTTTTTGCCCATATCCTTCAATATATCAAAGCATGTTGTTGGCATACATGGTAGTGGGTAAGATCTGGAACAAAACCAAAACGGCCACAAACATTCATCAGAGGCCTGGCATCCAGTAGCTTAGCTTTCATGAGCAAATTCTTTGTCTTCTCGGGATCTTAAAATATGGATTTCCTTGTTACACTTTAACATCTTTGATCTGTCCAGTTTTGGCAGCACCCTCAATATACATAAAGTGTATATCTGGATCCAATCTGTTCAAACAGAAAAGGATGCTATTAGAATAAAGTTAACACAGCATAGGATGCAAAATCATGTTTTATAACTGGACCATAAATTACCTGGAGCACAAATATGTCCAGAGGAAGAAGTACGATCCTTCATATGATTTAAATTGCTCAAACAGTCTAATGCAGGCGTTAACGCCTAACTCCTGAGGGTACTCTTTGGCAGCCTAAAAAAGGGTGGCAATGTATTAGATCAGATATTGAAAGGTATGAGATTAAAGGATGTGAGACATTAAAACAAACACATACCTGAACAACGATCTGAGCAACGAGGTTTTCTTTTCACTTTCTTTTCTTTTTTCTTTCTTTTCCTTTTTTTGTTTTCTCTTTTTCTCTCTCTTCTTTTCTTTCTTTTTTCCTCTTTTTCTTTCTTTATATTTTGCTCTTTTCTTTCTTTTTTTTCTTCCTTTTCTTTTCTTTCTTTTTCTTTTTCTCCGTTTCTTTTCTTTCCCCCTTCTTTTCTGTTCTTTTCTTTCTTCTTCTTTCTTTTCTTTCCCCCTTCTTTTCTGTTCTTTTCTTTCTTCTTCTTTCTTTTCTTTCCCCCTTCTTTTCTGTTCTTTTCTTTCTTCTTCTTATCTATCAGCTCCTTTCTTTCTTTCATTTTTTCACTTTCTTTCATTTTATCATCTTCCCAAAATTTCTTCACCTTTCTCCGACAACCACAGGAAAACCACAGGCAGCAACAATACCAGTGGCCTTGGCAATATATATACACAGCAATTCGTCTCGTTTCAAGTAGCTCGCATCTCTCAACCTGCCAAGACCACCAAAAAAGTAAGACTATGGAGTCAAAAGAATTAAACTGGCAGCATGAGATTGGCTGCCACAGTACCGGTGCTGCACACAGCAGCCAATCTCAACCCAAGAATACTACCAGAAAAAAAAAAGAATGGAGAGAGAAGGAAGGGAGTGTGAGAGAGAGAGAGAGAGAATGCACCTCTTCTCACATTGCTCCACAAGAGGATCCTCTGGAAGGAAAGAACAGAGAGATAGAGTAAGACCTTGATGAAATCTTCAGGACACTCATCATCCAACAGCTGAACAACCACTAAAGGAGCATTTCCGGGATTCACCTGTAACAATACACATCCAACAACATTCTTGCAATCACGACCGTTGATTCAAACAGGAAATTCCTGAAACTTGACCCCAAAAAAAATGTACTTAGAATTGACTTACATTTTGGCCATATCCTTCAATATATCAAAGCATATTGTTGGCATACATGGTAGTGGGTAAGATCTGGAACAAAACCAAAACGGCCACAAACATTCATCAGAGGCCTGGCATCCAGTAGCTTAGCTTTCATGAGCAAATTCTTTGTCTTTCGGGATCATAAAATTTAGATTCCTTTGTTACACGTTTAACATATTGATCTGTCCAGTTTTGGAAGAACCCTCTATATACTTAAAGTGTATATCAGAATCCAATCTGTTCAAACAGAAAAGGATGCTATTAGAATACAATTAACACAGCAATGGATGCAAAATCATGTTCTATAACAAGACCATAAGTTACCTGGAGCTCAAATATGTCCCAAGTAAGAAGTACGATCCTTCATATGATTTAAATTGCTCAAACAGTCTAATACAGGCATCAACGCCTAACTGTTGAGAGTACTCATTGGCAGCCTAAATATGGGTGGCAATGTATTAGATCAGATATTGAAAGGTATGAGATAAAAGGATGTGAGACATGAAAACTAACACATACCTGAACAACGATCTGAACAACGATCTTTTTTTTTTCTTTCTTTTCTTTTTTCTTTTTTTTTCTTTTTCTTTTTTCTTTTTTTTCTTTTTTTTTTTTTTTCTTTTTTCTTTCTTTTCTTTTCTTTCTTTTTTTTTTTTTTTTTTTTTCTCTCTCTTCTTTTCTTTCTTTTTTTCCTCATTTTCTTTCTTTTTTTTTTCTCTTTTCTTTCTTTCATATTCTTTCTTCCTTTTCTTTTCTTTCTTTTCTTTTTTTCTCTGTTTCTTTTCTTTCCCCTTCTTTTCTGTTCTTTTCTTTCTTCTTATTATCTATCAGCTCCTTTCTTTCTTTCCTTTTTCACTTTCTTACATTTCATCATCTTCCCAAAATTTCTTCACCTTTCTCCAACAACCACAGGAAAACCATAGGCAGATACAATACCAGTGGCCTTGGCAATATATACTGCAGCAATTAGTCTCGTTTCAACTAGCTCCGTCTCTCAACCTGCCAAGACCACCAAACAGTAAGACTATGGAGACAAAAGAATTAAACAGGCAGCATGAGATTGGCTACCACAGTACGCGGTGCTGCACACAGTAGCCAATCTCAGCCCAATAATACTACTAGAACAAAGAAAGAAGGGAAGGGGAGAGAAGGAAAAGAGAGACAAAGAGAGAGAGAGAGAGAGAGAGAGAGTGCACCTCTTCTCACATTGCTCAACAAGAGGATCATCTGGAAGGAAAGAACAGACAGTTAGAGTAAGACCTTGATGAAATCTTCAGGACACTCATCATCACACAGCTGAAGAACAACTTAAGGAGCATTTCCTGGATTCACCTGAAACAATTCACATCCAACAACATTTATGCAATCACGACCGTTGATTCAAACATGAAATTCCTGAAACTTGATCCCAAACATAGGTACCTAGAATTGACTTACTTTTTGCCCATATCCTTCAATATATCAAAGCATGTTGTTGGCATACATGGTAGTGGGTAAGATCTGGAACAAAACCAAAACGGCCACAAACATTTATCAGAGGCCTGGCTTCCAGTAGCTTAGCTTTCAAGAGCAAAGTCTTTGTCTGCTCGGGATCTTAAAATTTAGATTCCCTTGTTACACGTTTAACATCTTTGATCTGTCCCGTTTTGGCAGCACCCTCGATATACATAAAGTGTATATCTGGATCCAATCTGTTCAAACAGAAAATGATGCTATTAGAATAAAGTTAACACAGCATAGGATGCAAAATCATGTTCTATAACCGGACCATAAATTACCAGGAGCACAAATATGTGCAGAGGAAGAAGTACGATCCTTCATATGATTTAAATTGCTCAAACAGTCTAATGCAGGCATCAACGCCTAACTGCTGAGGGTACTCTTTGGCAGCCTAAATAAGGGTGGCAATGTATTAGATCGGATATTGAAAGGTATGAGATTAAAGGATGTGAGACATCAAAACAAACACATACCTGAACAACGATCTGAGCATCGAGCTTTTTTTTTTTTTTTCTTTTTTTCTTTTTTTTTTTTTTTTTTCTCTCTTCTTTTTTTTTTTTTTTCTTTTTCTTTCTTTTTCTTTGCTCTTTTCTTTCTTTTTTTTTTTGCTCTTTTCTTTCATTTTTCTTCCTTTTCTTTTCTTTTTTTTCTTTTTTTTTCTCTGTTTCTTTTCTTTTCCCCTTCTTTTCTGTTCTTTTCTTTCTTCTTCTTATCTATCAGCTCCTTTCATTCTTTCACTTTTTCACTTTCTTTCTTTTATCATCTTCCCAAAATTTCTTCACCTTTCTCCGACAACCACAGGAAAACCATCGGCAGCAACAATACCAGTGGCCTTGGCAATATATATCTGCAACAATTAGTCTCGTTTCAAGTAGCTCGCATCTCTCAACCTGCCAAGACCATCAAAAAGTAAGACTATGGAGTCAAAAGAATTAAACAGGCAGCATGAGATTGGCTGCCACAGTACACGGTGCAGCACACAGCAGCCTATCTCAACCCAATAATAATGCTACCAGAACAAAGAAAGAGGGAGAGAGAAAAGAGAGAGAGAGAGAGAGAGAGAGAGAGAGAGAGAGAGAGAGTGCACCTCTTCTCACATTGCTGAACAAGAGGATCATCTGGAAGGAAAGAACGGACAGATGGAGTAAGACCTTGATGAAATCTTCAGGACACTCATCATCACACAGCTGAACAACAACTAAAGGAGCATTTCCTGGATTCACCTGAAACAATACACATCCAACAACATTCATGCAATCACGACCGTTGATTCAAACATGAAATTCCTGAAACTTGATCCCAAAAAAAGGTACCAAGAATTGACTTACTTTTTGCCCATATCCTTCAATATATCAAAGCATGTTGTTGGCATACATGGTAGTGGGTAAGATCTGGAACAAAACCAAAATGGCCACAAACATTCATCAAAGGCCTGGCATCCAGTAGCTTAGCTTTCATGAGCAAATTCTGTCTTCTCGGGATATTAAAATTTAGATTCCCTTGTTACACTTTAACATCTTTGATCTGTCCAGTTTTGGCAGCACCCTCTATATACATAAAGTGTATATCTAGATCCAATCTGTTCAAACAGAAAAGGATGCTATTAGAATAAAGTTAACACAGCATAGGATGCAAAATCATGTTCTATAACCGGACCATAAATTACCAGGAGCACAAATATGTGCAGAGGAAGAAATACGATCCTTCATATGATGATTTAAATTGCTCAAACAGTCTAATGCAGGCATCAACGCCTAACTGCTGAGGGTACTCTTGGCAGCCCTAAATAAGGGTGGCAATGTATTAGATCGGATATTGAAAGGTATGAGATTAAAGGATGTGAGACATCAAAACAAACACATACCTGAACAACGATCTGAGCATCGAGCTTTTCTTTTTTTTTTTTTTTTTTTTTTTTTTTTTTTTTTTTCTCTCTCTTTTTTTTTTTTTTTCCTCTTTTTCTTTCTTTTTTTTTTGCTCTTGTCTTTTTTTTTTTTTTTTGCTCTTTTTTTTTTTTTTTTTCTTCCTTTTCTTTTCTATCTTTTTTTTTTCTCTGTTTCTTTTCTTTTCCCCTTCTTTTCTGTTCTTTTCTTTCTTCTTCTTATCTATCAGCTCCTTTCATTCTTTCACTTTTTTCACTTTCTTTCTTTTATCATCTTCCCAAAATTTCTTCACCTTTCTCCGACAACCACAGGAAAACCATCGGCAGCAACAATACCAGTGGCCTTGGCAATATATATATCGCAGCAATTAGGTCTCGTTTCAAGTAGCTCGCATCTCTCAACCTGCCAAGACCATCAAAAGTAAGACTATGGAGTCAAAAGAATTAAACAGGCAGCATGAGATTGGCTGCCACAGTACACGGTGCTGCACACAGCAGCCAATCTCAACCCAATAATGCTACAGAACAGAACAAAGAAAGAAGGGAGAGAGAGGGAAAGAGAGAGAGAGAGAGAGTGCACCTCTTCTCACATTGCTGAACAAGAGGATCATCTGGAAGGAAAGAACGGACAGATAGAGTAAGACCTTGATGAAATCTTCAGGACACTCATCATCACACAGCTGAACAACAACTAAAGGAGCATTTCCTGGATTCACCTGAAACAATACACATCCAACAACATTCATGCAATCACGACCGTTGATTCAAACATGAAATTCCTGAAACTTGATCCGAAAAAAAGGTACCAAGAATTGACTTACTTTTTGCCCATATCCTTCAATATATCAAAGCATGTTGTTGGCATACATGGTAGTGGGTAAGATCTGGAACAAAACCAAAATGGCCACAAACATTCATCAAAGGCCTCGCATCCAGTAGCTTAGCTTTCATGAGCAAATTCTTTGTCTTCACGGGATCTTAAAATATAGATTCCCTTGTTACACTTTAACATCTTTGATCTGTCCAGTTTTGGCAGCACCCTCTATATACATAAAGTGTATATCTGGATCCAATCTGTTCAAACAGAAAAGGATGCTATTAGAATAAAGTTAACACAGCATAGGATGCAAAATCATGTTCTATAACTGGACCATAAATTACCTGGAGCACAAATATGTCCAGAGGAAGAAGTACGATCCTTCATATGATTTAAATTGCTCAAACAGTCTAATGCAGGCGTTAACGCCCAACTGCTGAGGGTACTCTTTGGCAGCCTAAATAAGGATGGCAATGTATTAGATCAGATATTGCAAGGTATGAGATTAAAGGATGTGAGACATTAAAACAAACACATACCTGAACAACGATCTGAGCAACGAGGCTTTCTTTTTTCTTTCTTTTCCTTTTTTCTTTTTCTCTCTCTTCTTTTCTTTCTTTTTTCCTCTTTTTCATTCTTTTTTTTTGCTCTTTTCTTTCTTTTTTTTCTTCCTTTTCTTTTCTTTTTTTTCTTTTTCTCCGTTTCTTTTCTTTCCCCCTTCTTTTCTGTTCTTTTCTTTCTTCTTCTTTCTTTTCATTCCCCCATCTTTTCTGTTTTTTTCTTTCTTCTTATCTATCAGCTCCTTTCTTTCTTTCACTTTTTCACTTTCTTTCATTTTATCATCTTCCCAAAATTTCTTCACCTTTCTCCGACAACCTCAGGAAAACCATAGGCAGCAACAATACCAGTGGCCTTGGCAATATATATACACAGAAATTCGTCTCGTTTCAAGTAGCTCGCATCTCTCAACCTGCCAAGACCACCAAAAAGTAAGGCTATGGAGTCAAAAAGAATTAAACAGGCAGCATGAGATTGGCTGCCACAGTACACGGTGCTGCACACAGCAGCCAATCTCAACCCAAGAATACTACCAGAACAAAAAGAAAGAGGGAGAGAGAGAAGAGAGTGAGAGAGAGAGAGAGAGAGAATGCACCTCTTCTCACATTGCTCCACAAGAGGATCCTCTGGAAGGAAAGAACAGAGAGATAGAGTAAGACCTTGATGAAATCTTCAGGACACTCATCATCCAACAGCTGAACAACCACTAAAGGAGCATTTCCTGGATTCACCTGTAACAATACACATCCAACAACATTCATCCAATCACGACCGTTGATTCAAACAGGAAATTCCTGAAACTTGACCTCAAAAAAAATGTACTTAGAATTGACTTACATTTTGGCCATATCCTTCAATATATCAAAGCATGTTGTTGGCATACATGGTAGTGGGTAAGATCTGGAACAAAACCAAAACGGCCACAAACATTCATCAGAGGCCTGGCATCCAGTAGCTTAGCTTTCATGAGCAAATTCTTTGTCTTCTCGGGATCATAAAATTTAGATTCCTTTGTTACACGTTTAACATATTCGATCTGTCCAGTTTTGGAAGAACCCTCTATATACTTAAAGTGTATATCAGAATCCAATCTGTTCAAACAGAAAAGGATGCTATTAGAATACAATTAACACAGCAATGGATGCAAAATCATATTCTATAACAAGACCATAAGTTACCTGGAGCTCAAATATGTCCCAAGTAAGAAATAATGATCCTTCATATGATTTAAATTGCTCAAACAGTCTAATACAGGCATCAACGCCTAACTGTTGAGGGTACTCATTGGCAGCCTAAATATGGGTGGCAATGTATTAGATCAGATATTGAAAGGTATGAGATAAAAGGATGTGAGACATGAAAACTAACACATACCTGAACAACGATCTGAACAACGATCTTTTTTTTTTCTTTCTTTTCTTTTTTTTTTCTTTTCTTTTTTTTTTTCTTTTTTTTTTTTTTTCTTTTTTTTTTTTCTTTCTTTTTTTTTTTTTTTTTTTTTTTTTTTTTTCTTTTCTTTTTTTTCTTTTTCCTTTTTCTCTCTTCTTTTCTTTTCTTTTTTTTCCTCATTTTTTTCTTTCTTTTTTTTTCCTCTTTTCTTTCATATTCTTTCTTCCTTTTCTTTTCTTTCTTTTTTTTTTTTTTTTTCTCTGTTTCTTTTCTTTCCCCTTCTTTTCTGTTCTTTTCTTTCTTCTTATTATCTATCAGCTCCTTTCTTTCTTTCACTTTTTCACTTTCTTACATTTCATCATCTTCCCAAAATTTCTTCACCTTTCTCCAACAACCACAGGAAAACCATAGGCAGATACAATACCAGTGGCCTTGGCAATATATACGCAGCAATTCGTCTCGTTTCAACTAGCTCACGTCTCTCAACCTGCCAAGACCACCAAACAGTAAGACTATGGAGACAAAAGAATTAAACAGGCAGCATGAGATTGGCTACCACAGTACACGGTGCTGCACACAGTAGCCAATCTCAGCCCAATAATACTACTAGAACAAAGAAAGAAGGGAGAGAGAAGGGAAAGAGAGAGACAAAGAGAGAGAGAGAGAGAGAGAGAGAGAGAGTGCACCTCTTCTCACATTGCTCAACAAGAGGATCATCTGGAAGGAAAGAACAGACAGTTAGAGTAAGACCTTGATGAAATCTTCAGGACACTCATCATCACACAGCTGAAGAACAACTTAAGGAGCATTTCCTGGATTCACCTGAAACAATTCACATCCAACAACATTTATGCAATCACGACCGTTGATTCAAACATGAAATTCCTGAAACTTGATCCCAAACATAGGTACCTAGAATTGACTTACTTTTTGCCCATATCCTTCAATATATCAAAGCATGTTGTTGGCATACATGGTAGTGGGTAAGATCTGGAACAAAACCAAAACGGCCACAAATATTTATCAGAGGCCTGGCATCCGGTAGCTTAGCTTTCATGAGCAAATTCTTTGTCTTCTCGGGATCATAAAATTTAGATTCCTTTGTTACACGTTTAACATATTCGATCTGTCCAGTTTTGGCAGAACCCTCTATATACTTAAAGTGTATATCTGGATCCAATCTGTTCAAACAGAAAAGGATGCCATTAGAATACAATTAACACAGCAATTGATGCAAAATCATGTTCTATAACAGGACCATAAGTTACCTGGAGCTCAAATATGTCCCAAGTAAGAAGTACGATCCTTCATATGATTTAAATTGCTCAAACAGTCTAATACAGGCATCAACGCCTAACTGTTGAGGGTACTCTCTGGCAGCCTAAATATGGGTGGCAATGTATTAGATCAGATATCGAAAGGTGTGAGATAAAAGGATGTGAGACACTAAAACTAACACATACCTGAACAACGATCTGAACAACGATCTTTTTTTTTTACTTTCTTTTCTTTTTTCTTTCTTTTTTTTTTTTTTTTTTTTTTTTTTTTTTTTCTTTTTTTTTTTTTTTTCTTTTTTTTTTTTTCTTTTCTTTTTTTTTTTTTTTTTTTTTTTTTTTTCTTTTCTTTTCTTTCTTTTTTCCTCTTTTTCTTTCTTTTTTTTTCCTCTTTTCTTTCTATTTCTTTCTTCCTTTTGTTTTCTTTCTTTTTCTTTTTCTCTGTTTCTTTTCTTTCCCCCTTCTTTTCTGTTCTTTTCTTTCTTCTTATCTATCAGCTCCTTTCTTTCTTTCACTTTTTCACTTTCATACATTTCATCATCTTCCCAAAATTTCTTCACCTTTCTCCAACAACCACAGGAAAACCAAAGGCAGATACAATACCAGTGGCCTTGGCAATATATACACAGCAATTCGTCTCGTTTCAACTAGCTCACGTCTCTCAACCTGACAAGACCACCAAAAAGTAAGACTATGGAGACAAAAGAATTAAACAGGCAGCATGAGATTGGCTACAACAGTACACGGTGCTCCACACAGTAGCCAATCTCAGCCCAATAATACTACTAGAACAAAGAAAGAAGGGAGAGAGAAGGGAAAGAGAGAGACAAAGAGAGAGAGAGAGAGAGAGAGAGAGTGTGTGCACCTCTTCTTACATTGCTCAACAAGAGGATCATCTGGAAGGAAAGAACGGACAGATAGAGTAAGACCTTGATGAAATCTTCAGGATACTCATCATCACACAGCTGAACAACAACTTAAGGAGCATTTCCTGGATTCACCTGAAACAATTCACATCCAACAACATTCACACAATCACGACCGTTGATTCAAACATGAAATTCCTGAAACTTGATCCCAAACATAGGTACCTAGAATTGACTTACTTTTTGCCCATATCCTTCAATATATCAAAGCATGTTGTTGGCATACATGGTAGTGGGTAAGATCTGGAACAAAACCAAAACGGTCACAAACATTTATCAGAGGCCTGGCATCCAGTAGCTTAGCTTTCATGAGCAAATTCTTTGTCTGCTCGGGATCTTAAAATTTAGATTCCCTTGTTACACGTTTAACATCTTTGATCTGTCCAGTTTTGGCAGCACCCTCTATATACATAAAGTGTATATCTGGATCATATCTGTTCAAACAGAAAATGATGCTATTAGAATAAAGTTAACACAGCATAGGATGCAAAATCATGTTTTATAACCGGACCATAAATTACCTGGAGCACAAATATGTCCAGAGGAAGAAGTACGATCCTTCATATGATTTAAATTGCTCAAACAGTCTAATGCAGGCATCAACGCCTAACTGCTGAGGGTACTCTTTGGCAGCCTAAATAAGGGTGGCAATGTATTAGATCGGATATTGAAAGGTATGAGATTAAAGGATGTGAGACATTAAAACAAACACATACCTGAACAACGATCTGAGCATCGAGCTTTTCTTTTTTCTTTCTTTTCTTTTTTTCTTTTTTGTCTCTTTTTCTCTCTCTTCTTTTCTTTCTTTTTTCCTCTTTTTTTTTTTTTTTTTTTGCTCTTTTCTTTCTTTTTTTTCTTCCTTTTCTTTTCTTTCTTTTTCTTTTTCTCTGTTTCTTTTCTTTCCCCCTTCTTTTCTGTTCTTTTCTTTCTTCTTCTTATCTATCAGCTCCTTTCTTTCTTTCACTTTTTCACTTTCTTTCATTTTATCATCTTCCCAAAATTTCTTCACCTTTCTCCGACAACCTCAGGAAAACCATAGGCAGCAACAATACCAGTGGCCTTGGCAATATATATACGCAGCAATTCGTCTCGTTTCAAGTAGCTCACATCTCTCAACCTGCCAAGACCACCAAAAAGTAAGACTATGGAGTCAAAAGAATTAAACAGGCAGCATGAGATTGGCTGCCAAAGTACACGGTGCTGCACACAGCAGCCAATCTCAACCCAATAATGCTACCAGAACAAAGAAAGAAGGGAGAGAGAAGGGAAAGAGAGAGAGAGAGAGAGAGAGTGCACCTCTTCTCACATTGCTCAACAAGAGGATCATCTGGTAGGAAAGAACGGACAGATAGAGTAAGACCTTGATGAAATCTTCAGGACACTCATCATCACACAGCTGAAGAACAACTAAAGGAGCATTTCCTGGATTCACCTGAAACAATACACATCGAACAACATTCATGCAATCACGACCGTTGATTCAAACATGAAATTCCTGAAACTTGACCCCAAAAAAAGGTACCTAGAATTGACTTACTTTTTGCCCATATCCTTCAATATATCAAAGCATGTTGTTGGCATATATGGTAGTGGGTAATCATCTAACAATATTAACTTGCTGTGATATTAAAAATCAAAAATATAAAATTCTGCAAAATTTCTATAGGGGTACCTTTAAGGGCAAGAATTCAACTGTTTGGTTTCATCAAAGCTGAATCTGCAGTGGTTGGTCGTCTTAGTGACTGCATTGGCATGCTCATGTCTATGATCACGACAATGTTTTGTGGTGCAGTTTCTCTGACGCATATGAACTTGTCAGATTCCGTCGTCACATGAGTGAAAGTAATGAATTGAGGATTTATGCTGAGGCTTGGTAACTGATCAGAAAAGCAGAAGGTCAATAAGATTCTTACAGAAACATTTCGTTCCAAGTTAGCAAAACACAAACGCAACCTCAACAAGGGCATGTAAATACTACCTAACCAACCTGACTGCAGTCATACTCTATAATATAGATCTGCCACACAGATCTCGATCGACTAAGAATCTAAATAAACACCATCCTGAACAGTAACTCACTCGAGAAGATTATACCAACAATCGGTCGACAAAATGGTAGAAAAATCAAATCAGCCATAACTGAGTATCCAATCGAAATAAAAGTGAATCGCATGCACTTATGAAAGAAAATAATCAAGGAAACAACGAAGTAACTCTGAATTTCCCGATTAATGTGCACCAAATGAAAATCAACTGTAGGCAGGCATACTGAAAGAATTTCCTGAATTCAGGTACAATCAAGAGGAAAACTAGACGAGAAAAAAGGCACAGGTAACTCACTGTCAGGGCCTACTTCATGATGATGGGAGCATTGGCGGCAGACATGGCGCCCGGATCGAAACTCTCGAGAACCGCTCTGCTGCAAGGATCTTTCTCAGGGTTTCAAAATTGCCAGATCTGAAACCGTAAACAAGGGAGAAGGAAGAGAAGGGAAGGGGAGAGATATATGAAGGAATGCCAGAGCGAGAGCAGAGGCTTATATGTTCCTTTTTCTTTGACCCTGTGTAGCTTAGTTAGCGTCAAAGAAGACGTTCAGATTGAAGTAACAGCGATGGCGCGCGTACGCCGGCGACGGAGACAACGATATAATCGCGGAGATTCATCACGTCCTTCTCTGCTCCCTACGGCGACCTCCACCGGCCGCTCGCTTCTTCTCTTCTTTCTCTCTCCTCTGCCTTCTCCTCCTTCTCTGCCCCTATGCTCCCTCCCCTTGCTGGTTTTTTCCTCTACCTCCCTCCAGTTGTTCCTCTTACCTTTGGGTCTGATTCCTCTTTCGCACTGGAGGGGTGGGCGGCAACGATCGAAAAAATTCAAATTAAATCATTAAGAAATTAATATTTCTTTAATCGGATATTCATTTTTAAAAAATTAATTATAAATTTTATCTATAATAGTAATAGATATTCAAATCAAATATAAAAAATTCAAATCGTTAAGAAATGAATATTTCTTTAAGCGGATATTTATTTTTTTTAAAAAATTAATTATAAAATTTATCTGTTAGATGTCCACAGACCCAGAAACGACCCCATGGGCTCACTCCTCCGGCTCCCTCCCTCCCGGCTCCCCCTCGACCTCCCCCTCCCGGCTCCCCCCTCCCGGCTCCCCCCGCTCCCCCCCGGCTCCCCCCTCCCTCCCCATCGGCTCCCCCATCGGCTCCCCCCTCCCCCCTCCCCATCGAATCCCATCCCCTCCTCCCCTCCGAATTCCCTCCTCTTCCGGAATCCATCCCCCCCTCAGGAATAAGGCTCCCTCCCCCCCCTCCCTCCCCCCTCCCCCCCAGGCTCATCACCGAACCATCTCAGGGCTAAGACGAACCATCAGAACCATCGGAATACATCAGAACCATCACGAATACTTCCCAGATGCATCTAAGACCCATCTGAACCATCCCCGAACCATCTTTGGGCTCATCACGAACCATCCCCGGGTGCCTCCCCATCACAGACCCACGAACCATCACGAACCATCCGAACCATCCCGAACCATCCAGACCATCCCCAGATCTGGGCTCATCCCACCATCCTCCCTTGGGCTCCTCTGGGCTCATCTGAACCATCAGGAACCATCCCGAACCTCAAAAAATTCCTCCCCCAGAGTCCCTCCCAGGTCACCATCACGAATCCTCCCAGTGCATCACACATCCCAGGTCACTCCCATGCGGGCTCCCAGGCTCACCTCCCCATCCCCCAGGCTCCTTGGAGTCCACTGAGCTCCCCAGGCTCCTCCCCAGTCCTCCCAGCTCCTCCCAGGTCCCTCCCAGGCTCCTCCCCCTCGTCCCAGAGCTCCCCCCAAAGTCCCTCCCAGGCTCCCTCCCCAATCCCCTCCCAGGTCCCCTCCCCCAGTCCTCCCCATCTCCCCGTCCCCTCCCAAATCCCCTCCCAAATCCCCCCTCCCAAATCCCCCTCCCAAATCCCCTCCCAAATCCCCCTCCCAAATCCCCTCCCAAATCCCCCAAGGGATTAGTTCTCCCATTGGTATGCTTACGTAAATTTCTGTTTGGTTATTGTTCAGCTTTTATCACGGTTTGAGATTTTGTCTCATTATAACTTCTTCCCCCTTGGGACCTTGTTTTTGATGATTTAAGCGTCACGGGGGGTTGTTAGATCCATCATCTCGTGAATTTGAGGTGGGTTCGGGCTGTTCTTACTCGTCGCTCTCTGTGTTTTACTATTTTCTTCTCTTTTTATTTGGTTTTGATTGATTGGAAAGCTGCTCTAGAGTCGTTAGGTCCAATAACCCGGATATTGGATGGAAGCTCTTAGTCAATGACATGGATTAAGAGGGACAGAAAAATATAATCGAACCTGCGGGACATTCCTCGCTACAAAACCAATTCTCTGAAGGAAAGCTTTGATCTCTTGCTTCACCCTGTTCTCTCAAGCATCCCAAATGGTCTAAAACACATGAAAAGAAAAAAACATTAAAGTCTTAAACTAGCAATAATCAGATTTTCTATTCTTTTTTAGAAAGATATGATTTGTCAATTTTCATATAGAAAGATACTCACATTTACGCTCACATTGGCTATCACATAGTAGTAAATTTTTTCTGTGTTTGTCGTCTCAGATGTGTCTCGTTTGTACCTTTTACATTTAGGTGCACCCCACGATTCATTTTGACACTCTTGCAAAGATCTCCCATCAGTCAAGTAAATATTTGTAGCTGGTGCGTGATAAGCTTGCTCCCGCATGGGCCTCAAATGCACTGATATTGTATACTTTGTAGCAACATTTGCACCTAATTCCTTTCTTGCAAATGCTCAGGAAGCCATAATTGATCCATCACTTCTACTAATATAACTCACTTCTTTGCATTGGATATATAACACCATTTTTCATAAGCCAAGATATAATTGATCGAGCATTATGATGTTTTCGCTTGATAACATAACTTACTAGGTTTACTAGAATCAGCTACTCCTCTCATATATTTCAGCTCCTATGGAGCTCTTCTCAAAATTAGTTATTGAAGAACATTTGGGTTTTCAGATTTCTCCTCGAACTCTTCATCTCTCGGAAGACTCCATTAAGAGAATCTACTAAAAGCAGTTATTGAAACACATTTTTTCTTGCTTCAAACATTTTTCTCTATGGAAACTTCTTTATTTTATTCTACCCAAGCCTTGCAAACCTTGCAACCTCAGCTCTTGTACCTCAGACTTGTCACTTTCTAGCATTCCAAAATTTCCACCCCTCAAGCGAGAGGTGTTTCTTGGCTTTTAATCAAGGAATAGGTAGAGCAATTAAATTTTTTGCTTGATTAAGTTGTCTCGTTTCATAGAAATCTGAATTGTAATTGTGGAGATATAGAACATGTGTTCCCGATTGAGGCAATTTGTCATTTCATTTTTGTAACTTAACCTAATAAATAAAAGATATTAGGGGTCACCACTAGATCCCTAAGCTTTGTTGCGAAGCATCTTCTTGTACTCTCTTGTCCGGTCCAAGGCCTTCATTGCTTGATCTTGCATTTAATGCTTCTACACACCATATTAATTTGATAAACTTCAGCTAGAGTACATGATTTCCATTCTGACATACATAAACATCACAAAAATGGCACTTATCCAAGATCGGGTTCAAAAGCAGTTCTGAAGTGGGGCCATGTAAAAGAATTTATATAAAAATTTTGAAACCCAAATACAAAATGCAGCCTACATGAAAGTTTCAAAAACCTAATTGCAAGATGTAGCAATTATGGAAGTTATTAAATTCGGGACAAAATACATAGAAATCTGCTGCACCATCGGTATAAAAAAAAAAAAAACTTGACCCTGAAATCAAGCAAAAGGCTATACAAAGTTAGTTCTTGTGCCTACCCTACCTTGTAGATCCCGTCGTATAGCTTGCTTAAAGGGCAATTTCCACAATAGCTGAGCGTTTGGCGGGGAAAGGGTATGTCCACCTTTGAGTAACATCCTTCTTGATTGTATCATAGCTCCTAAAATTGTCTACTCTTGCTGCATAACTTGAGTGAATCTCATGTGTAAAATTTTCTCTAACAATGATTAAGGTTATTGTGCAGGAAGGAAATAGAGTTGATAAGGACAATCAAGAAATAAGTACTTTTTATTTGGATACTCTCCACAAGTAGAATGGCATAATTAATTGTCAGCAGACTCTGGATAAATTAGAAACTTGTATTAATTTGAAGAATGTGCCACTTATCAAGGTGCTCACTAGCAAGGTGTTACATGATAATTTTAGCAGATAGATCTAAAAATCCAAGCGAATGAGATGCCATGATAAATACAGAATTCCCCTTTGCAACATCTTTTTCATTCTATTGGGCCAATTTTTATTTGAATGAGTGTTTGCATTTTCTCTTTAAGTTAATATCCATCCTGGCTTTTGATTGTTTACGCTTGTTTGTGAAAAATTTTATCTTTATCTTTACGTGTTTGATTTGCACTTGCTTTCAATTTGCTTAGACACATGTTCATCTTTAGAAATTGGTGGATGTATAGATTAGGTGCATAACATTATCAGGTCCTTGGGAAACAGAGATCTCTAAAATTGTTTTCTTCTTGGGCTTGAAGGTTGTTGATTCTTCTTTTTTGTATATTTGCATGATCTTGGAGGTAGAGTATTAGATGACTATTGTAGCTGTATGAATCCAACAACCATAGAAGCTCTACTTTGTGCTCAAGATTGGATAAGAAATGATATGCAAGGTAACAACCAATTTTATTTATACTTATTTTCATAAAGTTTTATATAAAATTATTTTACTAACTATGAGATGATTACAGATTGTTGTGACATAGTGGATGATATCTCATCACTTTCATCGATTGTTAGCAATTTGAATGAGGTGAAAATTTGAAGTTAGTAATTTTATTAATTTATATAGGCATACCATTCACTTATTTATTTTTTCATGTTCACAGAATCTAGAAGATTCAAATGCTTAGAGATGGCGTACATGCTTGGGCGTTGGCCATGTATTGTTGAGAATCTAGAAGATTAAAACTTAATTTGACATTTTTTGTGTGTTGACCATGTATTGTTGTGTATGTTACATTGTTACTCATGCGAGTAAATGAGTTACCAACAAGGCAACAATTTAAACTTTATTATTCTTTAAATGATATGAATAGTTTACTATTTTTCCTAGGTTTCTAGGTTTTTTTCTCTCTAGGATTTTTTCTTTCTAGGTTATTTTCTCTTTAGGTTTTTTTCTTTTTTTCTCTCTAGGGTTTTTTTTCTCTAGGGTTTTTCTCTCTAGGTTTTTTTTTTTTCTCTCTAGGGTTTTTTTCTCTCTAAGTTTTTTTCTCTTGGGCTTTTCCCTCTCTTTTCTTTTTTTTTTTCTCTAGGGGGTTTTTTCTCTCTCTGTTTTTTTTTTCTCTCTATATTTTATCTCTAATTTTTTCTCTCTTTTTCCTAATTTTTTCTCTCTAATTTTTTTCTCTCTCTAAATTTTTCTCTTATTTTTCTCTCTCTAAATTTTCTCTTTATATTTTCTCTCTCTAATTTTTTTTTTCTATAAATTTAAATATATTTAAATTTTTTTTAAATAATTTTTTAAATATTTTGCAAAATCTGAATTAAGAAGCCGCGATTGAAATAATAATTTGATTATATGAGAGAATTTTGGGTTATAATTTTGTGTTTTAGTATCAAGGAATCGAGTATAGTTTCCTAGGCTTCCTTTGATTCGATCTCCGTGTGACTTTGGTGAAGTTCGACTTGGCGAGGGCGTCAAAATCTGAGTTATGGAGCAGTGAGCCGAGCGGGGGCGGCTTTGGTTGGTCGGGCAAAAGTATTTGTGTTCGGCGTGTATCGACTTGTTGGCGTTGCCGACAAACATGTAGAGCTGATCGATCGAGCTGTTGGATTCTGACGGTGCAAGTTGTTGAACTTCTTTGGCTCAAAAAGAGTCATTGTCTTGCGAAGTGTTGCTCAACATAGAATTTCTTCTCGACAAATGCTTTTTAGAACAAAAGTCTTGAACCCCTTGGATGAGCTTTTACGGCTATTTGTAGTCGAGCCTATGCGGTTATTTACGGGTTTTCCTTGGAATGGGGATCCACGATCCCCTTTTCGCTGCTTCTTTTGAGAGAGGAGGAAGCGGGGGCTTATCATTTGGATCCCCGAATCAAGATGCATTGAGTGGCTTCTTTCTCGGCTTCTTGGTTGGCAACCAGGCTTGGTTGTTTAGCGGTTGAAGTAGTTGATTCATGGCTGGCTGCTGACTAGTGATGACCACGGCGGTTCCTTTGCTGACTAGGAAGTTATTTGTATCGACAATGCAACAACTGCTTGAATGGATTTGGCGATGGGCTATACAGGTGACATTGAATATCGGTAGAGCCACCCACAATAATCGTTTGATGGATTGATAGGCGTTTGGGCTTGTTGAAATTGGGCTAGCCGCATTTTGGTGCATACAATATTTATTATAATTTAATTTAATTTTAACTTGTTATTTTTCTTACTTGGATCTATAGGATATCCGAATCTAATCTTACCAATAAGCTTATTGGATGGTAATGGACATCAATAAGAAAATTATTGATTTGATTTTATTTGGATATTGAATATATCAAATCATTGACACCCTACCTTTTGTGCTCTCTTTAAGTAATCCTTTTTTTTTTTTTACCATGTCTTCCAAGGCCACTAATGATGGTTCATTCTCAAGGTCCCTTCAAAAGGACTTCATGGCAATGATAGAAGGGGTCATTAGATGGCAGAATGATAGGTTGTGTTATAAGATCATTTGGCCCACAAGAGAAACTTGGACCACTCCTTGGGTTTGTTACCAAGCCGAATGCGGTGCAGATAATTCTCCAATTCATGATTGACAACCTCGATTTGACCATCCATCTGTGGATGGTATGCGATGTTATTGCAACAAAGTGGTGTAATGCGAAAGTTGAAATAACTTCGGTCGAAGGCAACAAAAATAGGGGTTGCGGTAGAAAGGCGATTGTTCGTTGTTGGTCTTATAGCTTGACTATCTCGAATAAAAATGTTAGCCAACTCCGTCCGCGAGAATAGGGGTGCTTGGGGCAGGAAGTGGTTGTATTTGGACAATCTATCAACAATTACCCAAATAACAAAGAACTTCGAAAGTGATGGGTAAGTCGGTGATGAAATCCATGTTGTTATCCTCCCAAATCTGTTCAAGCGCGGGTAAAGGCTGAAGCAATCCCTGCTGGCGTTGGTGATCAGCCTTGACTCTCGACAAACATCACAAGCAACTACATAGGTGCGCCGCGTCTCAAAATAAGTGTGGCCAGTGAAGCTAAGCTATGCGCTTAAAAGTGTGGAATGCACCCTCATGTCACCCAATCTTAGAGGAGTGAAACTCTATTAAGATATCTGACGGAGGGTCCCTCATGTGGGAATAAATAGATGACCTTTAAAGAAGATCAAATTATGGACGATAGAGTACCTTGAATTCTTCGACACGGTGCTTGGCCATGGCGAGGTTGGAGAGTTTTACGGATCGGAGTCTGAGGCTTCGTGCGAGGTCTATCATTAGGCTGGTGCCCAATACCACTGAAAAGTGCAAAGACATAGGTCGTCAAGACAATGAATCAACCGCTCCATTGTCCTTTGCCCGTTTACGATATGCAATTGTAAAGTCATAGCTTAACAACTTGGCCAACCACCAATGTTGTTGGGATTGGCAGGCACTAGTCCCCTAAATACTTCAGCGGTCGATGGCCTATGAATATGGTGAATTTCTGATTGAGAGTAGTGGTGTGATTGGGTGCTTTTCACCCAAGATATATACATGAAATTTTCTCTATTATAGGAAATTTGACTTAATCTTGGTGTTCTTGTGTAGGAAAGCAAGCTGGTAAGTATAAGAGGAAAAAAGCTCGCAAATGGGTGGAACATTGAAGGAAGCTTAAACTTCCAAAGCAAAAAAAAAAAAAATAAAAGTATAGAAAATAATATTGAGAGAACGTTCAAAAGAGAGAAAATTGGAGTTCAAAAAAAAGAAAGAGCGATAGGAATAGAAAGATAGGAAGAAAAATAATCGATTTATTCGAAAGAAAACGTGAAGAAAAAAGTTGACAGAGAAAGAAAGATCAGAAAGAAGAGGAAAGATCAAGATGGAGAAAGAGAAAGAGAAAAAGTAAGAAAGAGGAAAAAGAGAGAAAGAGAGAGTGAGAGGAAAACGTGACGAGATAGAATGAGAAAAGAAAGAAGAAAGAATATTAGAAAGTTAATGACCTTGAAGATGGAAATGAAAGGGGAGAGGAAAAGAATTAGTGAAGAGGAGGAATGATAAAATATGAGGAAATAAATGTGTCTCCGGTGAAGATAAAAGAATAGAAATGAAAGTAGAATGATACAAAATGTACGAAACAAATGGAAGCAGGCTCCAAGTCTCAGTCTATTGGACTCGAACTCAGATGACTCAGCAGGCTGAGACTCCTTCAACTCAGCTCAGCTGCCGACTCGCCACTTCGGAGAACTCAATCAACTCAGAACCATCGGATCGGGCACCCTAAACTTCGTGGGACTCACCAAGTCAACTTCGACATACAGAGATACCCCTATAATGCCTGAATACTTGTCGTATACCAATATATGTGCATGAATAAAAAATCAGAAAAAAAATTAAACAACCCTAAAATAGTAAAAGTGGTGGTCGAGGTGGTAGTGGGCGTTCTTGGCGGGACCCACGGTCAAAACACTCACCATGTTTGTGGCTCTAGTTGATTTCAGGCCTGACCAAGGCAATTCCTCGACTCACCCCTCTGTCAAGTCTAAAACAAAGCGAGGATAATTTGTCATCGGTATCACAACCTCTTCAACCAGAGCAATCAGCCCCTCCCACCCCTCGGGCACTTGGGCAACTTAACAATCACCACGATGCAATGTGGTACACAAACTTTGGTGTTTAGCATAACATGCCTAAAATTTGTCCCTCTAACTAATAGTGGTAGTTACACTAGTGCGGATCAAGTCAATCTTGAAAATGGTTCAGGTTTACCCGATTTCTGTCTTTGACACTTGTTACCTTATCCGGTCTTTGTCTTTAAGATGGGTCCTTTGTGTTCCCTCCTCTATTAAAACCTTTTGTCGTTTCTAAGCTCTCATCTTGTGGACCACAATGCATCTCCTAGTTGTTTATTATCATCAGACTCTAATTTTTCCTTTTGTCATCATAGGTTTAGGGCACTTTCAGTGATTTCTGTTATGAGAAATGTCTTTAGTCGTTTGAACATTGCATTTTTCAAATTCACATAATAAAACCAACTGCCATGCGTGTCGTATTAGTAAATTTGTTTCTCTACCATTTTCTAATTTTAGCTTTTCGTACTCGTTCTCCTCTTCATACGGTGTTTGCAAATGTTTGGGGCCCATGTCCCATTCAATTGGTCAATGGATACAAATACTATCTCTCATTCATTGACCATCACTCCACGATTCACTTGGATATATTTCTTAACTTCTAAATCTAAAGTGTTCTCTGTCTTTCTCAAGTTTCAATGACTTGTAGGAAAATCAAACACTTTCAATTTGATGGTGGTAGTGAATTCCTTAGCCACAAGTTTCAAGACAGCCTATCTACATCTAGGTATTCAACACCTTGTATCGTGTCCATATGCTCCTCAATAGAATGGGCTAGTTGAATGCAAACATTATTACATTGTGGAGATGGGACTTTGCTTGCTCAAGCATCAACACCCAAATCCCATTGGGACTCAGCATTTGCTACCTCAGCCTTCATTCTCAATGGCTGCCCACTCCCATGTTACAGTCCAAGAGTCCATCTGAGGTAGTCTTTCATTGATCTCCTGACTACTCCATGTTTTGAGTCTTCGGTTGCTTGTGCTATCCACATCTTTTGTCCATACTCCTCGCTACAAGTTAGAAGATAGGGCGTTGGCATGTGTGTTCCTTGGGTACCATTCCAACTACAAAGGATACTGTTGTTTGATGTCTCCAAAAATTGAGTATACCCGAGTCACAAAAGTGGTCTTTGACGAAACAATATTTCCTTATTCTTGACCTATCTTGCTTCCCCCACGAAAACTTCCCTCTTTGACCACACCACCCATTAAGCTCCTTCCTATGCCTCAGACCATGGTAGACAATATTTGTCGATCTTGAGCAAGTAGCTTAAAATGTTAATTACTCTAAATTACAACAAATTTTAAGCAACAATTTTAGGGGTGTGAAATAGAGTCAATTTTGCACATTTAGCCTATATTTTCGTATTTTCGTTACCAAATGAAGAAGAATTTCTCCTTGAAAGATTAAGTTTTAGTCGATATAGTTCAATTAGCTTAAAATGATAACTACTCTTAAATTAAAAAATTTTAAGATAAGAAAATTTTGGATTATGAAATTGAGTTAGTTTCACACATTTTGCCTATACTTTTACCTATTTTAGTTAAATTTTTTAAATATTAATTATTTTTATATTTTATATTCAGCATTATATGTAGACGGGTATATTTAGATTTTTAGCTTATTAATAAGTTTTTATGGAAAATATATGAATATAAGTAAATAATGGAAAAAAAATATAATTTTTTTTCATAATTTTTTAATTTGTTTTTACTTGTGTCGGCCTATAACTTTTAATTTTGTGTTGCTTGACCGATATAGCCGATACATATCGGATTTTTGGGTTACCTGTTACGTATTGAAAATCCAATAAAAATCCGTAACCCATGACATGTACCCCACTATTGCTTTCGGCCTCGATTCACATACCAGCCCAGGTTCTTCCCTCCTAACCGATGTTACCTCCATTAATCATCAAGTCCATCTAGGGTGTAAGCGGGTAATAAACGAAATGGGTAAGGGTTATTAATTTACTTGTTTCATTTACCCATGATTGGATTAGCCGAAAAGAAACTAAGTTAGTGAATTTCTTACCCGATTACCGGCCTCGGGTAAATAAATGGATAATAATATTTTATTAATATCTTACCTTTATAAATTTATAAAAATCATTAAAATTAAAATCATATAAAACTACATTCAAATTCTTAAATTTATCTAAAAATAAGGGCATAAAGTTTTAAATAATTACAATGGGAGAAGGGAAAATAACTTAAAATCCAAAGAAATAAGGGCCCAAATTACCATCAATTGTCGGGGTAAGGAATACCCATTATCCATACCGATTAAGATCCCTTCAGTGTAATGAAATACAATAAGTTTATTCCTTATCCATCCGATTACCATTGGTTGGTGTCTAATCCCTAAAATTGTCACCTTAACTCCATCATACCCTTCCCTGTGGATCCCAAACCTAGGACAGGACTCTTGCCCTAATGCACCCTTGCGACCCATCCTATGACAACCCGATCTATGACCAATCCTCTAAAATCTTGTACATTTCTCACATCAAGACACCCTCTTCTAACATCCTCCTCCCACGAGCCCACTAGTTACAATCAGGTAGTGAAGTTTCCCAAGTGGCATGAAGTGATGTATTCAAAGTTCAATGTTTTACAAATGAAAAACACTTGGTCTCTTATTTCTTTATCATAGGGTCGTTGGAAATTTGACTACAAGTGGGTCTTTTTGTGTTAAGACCAAGGCAGCTGGCAGCATTGACAAATATAAAGGCACGATTGATCATTAGGGGATTCAACCCGGAGAAGGAAGATCGGGACTACTTGAAACTTTCAGTCAGTCCGGTCGTGAAGCTCCGGACATGGACAATCCTCACCATTTCAGTTGGCCAACAATTGCCTATCAAGCCAACTTGATGCCAACAATGCTTTCCCTCAATGGTAACTTGGAGGAAGAGGTAGCCGATCCACGTATTGGACGGTCCTCTCCATTGCAATTGACCCGACAATGGCCTATTAAGCCAACTTGATGCCAACAACGCTTTCCTCAATGGTAACTTGGAGGAGGAGGTTTATATGACTCAACTGCCAGGCTTTCAAGATAAACCTAGTCTTGACATTGTATGCCGGCTTCACAAAGTGGTTGTATGGTCTGAAACAAAGCCCTAGATGCTTGGTACCAATGGCTAACCCTTTATCTGATTGAATTGGGTGTTTTGTATTTAAACCTGACTCTTCTCTATTCCTTGATCTACACCCAAGCGAGGTGATGTTTATTTTTTTTTATGTTGATAACATCATTGTGACAAGCAACAATTTGTTGGATATTGGTATCCCTACTCGACAATCTATAGAGGAGTTTTGGTTAAGGATTTGGGCAATGTTCACTATTTCCTTAGCATTGAGGTAACTCAAGCTCGATGCGACCTTCACCTCTTTCAGTCTAAATACACTTCGGGATTTGCTGGCGTGCCTTGATCTTAGCAGGTTAAAACCTTTGTCCACTCAATTGTTACCGGTTCCAAATTATCAAAGCATGAAGGTTCACCACTACCTGATCCTACAACCTACTGGACCTAGTATGGGTTTAATTTACCAAACCCAAACCTGACCCATGGGTTGGATTTGGGAATCAAACCCACTATTTTTTACGGTGGGTTGGTGGGGTTCCCGCCAAACCCGACCAAATGCCCACCCCCATTTGCAGTTGTTCAAAGAGCGGCGTGTTTGTTTGGAAGCCTCGATCCTACGGTGTGATAATCTATTGGCCACTTATATTGCGGTAAATTCGGTATTTCATAGTAGGGTCAAGCATGTCAAACTTGACTATCACTTCATTCGTGAAAGGGTCACCTCCGGCCTCCTTCAAGTCCGGTTCATCTCTACTCATGATCAGATCGCTTGATAATATCTTTACTAAAGGCCTCTCGGTCTGGAGTTCTGCAAGCTTCTCTCCAAGCTCCAAGCTTTTCCTCAGGGCGCCAAGCTTGCGGGTAATGTTAGACAACAAGTATCGTCAATGTTACTTTCGAGTTACACCCAGGTTACATATTGTATGTCGATTATTTCATGCTAACGCATCTCCTTATTTGACTCTTAATCAATCGGTGACTTTATAATCACGTCGGTTATATACTCAATATTCTTTGATTTTTATTTTTTAATCTTTCCTAAATAAATTACGAAACTAGCACTCTTTAAAGTTTATATATGTACCATTTGTACAATTGAACAAACCGATTACAGCTTAACAATTTTGTTAGAATATTTTTGCATTTTGGATTTTGATTCTTCCGGTCATGAATTAAAATTATGTGAAGTGATGAAGATCTTATTTTGTTTTGACCTGGAGGGATGTAACTGAAAAAGCGTCTGATTGTTTCACTTCTTTTATCTTGAAAAGCATCTCATTATTTTACCCTTACAACTTAAAATGATAAAATAAAATAAAAATAAATAGAAAAAATAAAGCGTTAATGGCTGGATCATGGATGGATTAAGGTAACGAACTTCTGAATTTTCAGAGTGAGGATCGGCGACCATTAAGATTTCGTTGGAGGTTTTGGTTTGAAACTTTGAATTGGTTGGGATAACAAATGGTGGTGCTCTCCTTTATGCTTGTCAAAGCCAAATTCTGGCATTGATCCCATGGTCAAGCTAATTTTAGTTTCTCTCTCTACTCACCCATCTCGTCTTTCTCACTTCGGCACGTCTACTACTGTCAGCGAGAACTACCGGCTATGATAACCCCCACCAATCTCGATAGCCTGGCTACATGCGTCGTAGAAGCTTCGCGTCGGGATCTTTGAGGCGATATTAGAGAGCGGAGGAGATAAGTTTATGGGTGGGTTCTGCATTAGGGGCATGTCACCATCGATGCGAAGGCTGTCTGAAGTGGCTCACCAGTGAAATCAGGCGGCTTTGTCCGACCAGCGAGCGCAGAATTGTATGAAATACGGCGATTAATCGTTTAGCTACTCCAACCAGAATTCGTACTCCTAAGTTGGTGGATTCCTCCAAATTCCAGCTCACGGTACCGAGAATGCGGACCGGATGGGTTCTACATGAATTGGCGACAAGATGATGAAACGACCTTGCTTGACGGCATTGGCGATCCGTCTTGAGGTTAAGCCACCAAAGCAGTCCATCTCGATCGTTCTTAAACATATATGGCCTCATTTCGGTGCACCCCCACCCTGTCACGAGTGAGCTGCAACAGATGTCTCAGGAAAAACTTCAGCCACGGGGATTTGTAGCGGCGGTAAGATGCGGGCGTTGGTATAGATTTTAATTGTTATTTGAGACACGGCGTTATCCATTTTATGATCCCGAAGGAGTCCAACAAATAATCCCACCTCCTTTGCTCCGCGGGATCAAATCAAAGGTATGTCGGTGAAATATTGGAGATTTAATTTTACTCACTAGTAGAAAACCTATTTTTGGGCGCGGTATAGAAGAACCACCAATAAGTAACAAATGGCGACTGGTTTCCCCTATGACGGTGACCATGTCGGTCACTATATAGAAAAGTAATGGCATTTGAATACCAGTCATTAAAAAATTTATGCAATTCTTGAAGGCGATTCGCCATAACTTAAGGTTTTTTGGTTTGGTATGCATTTGGTAAATAGT
>JAINDJ010000170.1:0-49792 GCA_019845555.1 Aristolochia fimbriata
TGTCGGCGAAAAATGACTCCGTTCGCTGCTAAACTGAGTAGCGAAGCGTCTCCGTTCGTCCACTTAAAGTGAGTGTGGCGGCACCTCGCCTTTAAAGTGAATAAAAGATATCTCGCGTTAAGTGGTGTCGTGATGATGATGATTCAGGTTCTTACCGTTAAAAGTGAGTTAGAAACTGACTGAGTTCATTACTAAAGTGAGTTAGCGATTAGCGGACATTGGTGCTAAAATTAGTGGTATTGACTCAGTTCATACGCAGAATGCGATAGCGATGTGTAGTTAAAAGTGAAGTTGTCGGTGAGCAGTTTTCATCCCTAAAGTGAGTTAGTGACGACTCCGTTCGTCGCTGAAGGTAGGTTAGCGATGTCTCCCTTTCGTGTCTAAAGAGGTTAGCTTACATCCCCATTAACATTAAGCTAAAGTGTGTAGCAATGATTCCATTAAGTCTCTAAAGTGGGTAAGTCACTAATGGACACCGTCCACTAAACTGAGTTAGAAATGACTCAGTTCATAAATAAAGTGAGTAGCATCGACTCCATTCGCCGTAAGAGTTGGCGACGAACAGGCGGTCGTGACAAAGTGAAATAAACGACTCGTTTGTCACTAAAGTGAGTAGCGGCGACTCCGTTCATTAAAAAAAAAGCTTGACGACTCCATTTTCCTGAGTTGATGACGAATGGATGTTCATCGGTAAAAGTAAGCTACTACTCCGTTAAGCTAAAGTTAGTTAGCGATGAACTGGCGTTTCTCAAGGTGAAATCGACGACTCCGTTCTTAGAGTGAGGCTAGCGGCGACTCCGTTAAGTTAAATGGAAGTAGCGGCGACTCAATTTTTCCTTTCCGAATGGATGTTCAAGGTAAAGTGAGCAGGTGATGACTCTGTTAGGTAAACTAAGCTAAGATGAATGGACATTTCTCCAAGAAATTATGCGTCGTTTGAAACTAGAGGTTACCAGCGAACGAACATTTATCGCCAAAGGGAGTTATAGCGACTCCATTCGTGCTTAAGCGAGTTATAACAACTCCGTAAATTAGTAGAGTGGCAGTTAGCGACACCTGCCTTGACTCACTAAAAGCGAGTTTGTGACGACTTACTTGACTATGCGATTTTAGGACTTTCTCGGTTAAAAGTGAGTTATGGATCGACGTTCGTCATTAAGGAATAAAAAATGTGAAGATCGTTATTTAAGTGTGTTAGCGACAACTGTTTTCCGTTAAAGTGAGTTGCGACAACTCGATTATGTGGACACATAAATTATTGGTGGCTAAAATTAATTAGCATTGACACCAGTTTGTCATGAAATTCGGTTGCGATGACTGTTCGTCGCTAAGCAGGCTTCCATTCGTTTACTAAGGTGGGTTATTGATGTCGGGATTCATGTTAAAGAGATTTAGAGCGACCCGTTCATCTCAAAAGTGAAGGGTAGCGACAACTCCTTTGTTTTTTCTAATTTGAGTTAGCGGCGACCCCTGATTACTAAGGTATTGGCGACTCCTTTAGGTCACTAAAGTGAGTTAACCCCCAATTATTTACTTTCGTTTAAACCGATAACAGTAGCCGTTGGTTGCTAAAGTCGCGCTTGCGGCGGCGATATTAAAGTGACAAGGCGAAACTCAGCATTCAGCGAAGTGGGATTAGAAGATCGGCAGCACTCCTGCGACTAAGTAAGTTAGTGACGAGTGTGTTCATCACTAAAGTGAGTTTACCTTGATTTTAGTTAGGTGGATAAGTGGGTTAGGCGACTCCGTTCGGCGGTGTGGCGCCAGTGAGGGGCTAAAGTGGTGTCGTAAACTAAAGTAACGGCCCCGTTCAGTCACAAATGGACACTCGTCGCTAAAATTTGACACCGTAGTTAGCGTGATAACGCACAAAGTGAGTTAGCGGCGACTCCGTTGACGTCCAACAAATTAGGATTGCTCCGTTAAAAATAAAATTTCAGGATTTTTTAAAATTAGCGAGGTAAGCGGCATTCAGTTAGATATTGTGAGTTCTTGACGAGCAAGCACACTCTAAGTGAATAAGGATTTGTCGTTCGGCGGATTAAAGTGAAGTTGTAGCGACGGTCCGTTCTCAAGTAAAACTAAAGTGGTTAGTGTTGTAAAGTCACGTTGTACACTAAAGTGAGTTAGCGATTAACGGACATTAGTTGCTTAAAGTGGTGGTATTGAGTTAGTTCATGGCTTCAGTTCGCGATGTGGTTAGCGTCGTCCATTCACCCCAAGCAGTTTTGAGCGTTAAACAAGTTAAAGTGGCGACTCCGTTTTCACTAAAAGTGCTTAGCGGCGACTCTTTAGGTGTGTAAAGAGTTTCCGTTTTCCCCATTTGATCGCTAAATGGAGCAATGATTCCATTCGTCTCGTAAGTGATTAAGTCACTAATGGACACCGTCCGCTAAACTGAGTTAGAAATGACTCAGTTCATCGCTAAAGTGAGTTAATTTCGCAACTCCGTTGTTCGCCGGAGGAAGGTGGCGACGCTTAAGAGACGTGAATGGATATTCTCCAAAAGTGAAAACAAGCGACTCGTTTGTCACTAAAAATTGATGACAAACAGGCGTCCGTAGGTCATAGCAAAATTAAATGAGCGACTCCATTTTTCCTGAGTGTGAGTGGCAGAATGGATGTTTATCGGCTAAAGTGTGTTTTGACTAATGACTGCGTTTAGGCAGACCGCGTAAAGTTGGCCAGGATGACGGGCGTTCTCTGAGTGAAATACGGCGAGTCCGTTCGCAGTTTGTGTGCTTCAGCGGCGACTACATTGTCTAAAGCAGGTGTTTGGCGGCGACTCAATTTAAAAAAGTACGGTCACTAAATGGATGTGACTCGTCGGTTAAAGTGAGCAGGTGATGACTCTATTGCCGTGCAGCTAAAGTTATTTGTGATGAATGGATGTTCGTAATGGCGAGAAATTGTATGCGACATTACGTCACTAAGCGACTAATTTGAGTTACCAACTAAATTGGTGCTGTAGCGCGAGGGAGTTGACACGCCGACTCCATTAAGTTGGTTTTAGGTTAAAAACAACTCCGTTTGTGGCTAGAGTGTTGAGTTTAGACGACTGCGTTTTCGTCGCTAAATGAGCAGGTGACGACTCTTTCGTTGCTAATGCGATTTGGTGACGACTCCGTTTTCGTGAAAAGTGGGATTATGGCTGAAGGGGCGTTAAGGTAAGCTAAAGGGAATTAAAGTAATGAATCCGTTTATTAGCTAAAGTGATTAGCGGCATTCACGTTTCATCAATAATTTAAGTGTGTTAGCGACAACTCCGTTTGGTGAAAGCGACATGTCACGGACATTGGTATGTCTAAAATAACATTGACACTTTCGATAAATTATTAAAGCTGAAGTTGGTTAGCAATGACTCTATTAGATTAAGCGATAACCGCGACTCCATTTGTTGCTAAGGTGAGTTATCAAAAAAATCCGGTTGTTCGCCATTAAAGTGAGTTAGAGCGACCCGTTAGTCACTAAAATTGAGTTGGCGACAACTCCTTTTGTTTTGCTAATTTGAGTTAGCGGCGACCCGTTAAATTAAGCTAAATCAATGTAATTCGACGACTCCTTTAAGTCACTAAAATGAGGTTAGCCACTAATTGAAACTTCGTTGCTAAAAGCGACTCAATGGCTGGTTGGTTGCTAATAAATGCCAAAGGCGGCGGCGCCGTCGCTAAAGCCTCAAGCGACAACTCCGTCCGTCAGGAAGTGACGGCGAATGGATGTTTTCGTCGACTAAGTGAGTTAGCGGCGAGCGGATGTTCATCACTAAGGAGTTTAGCGTTTTGGTTGGTGGATAAAGTGAGTTAGTGGCGACTCCGTTCGGCGATTAAGAAGCGGGGGGCGACTTCGGTCGTCACTAAAGTGAGTTAGTCACAAATGGACACTCGTGCTAAAGTGGATTAGTATGCAATTCCGTTCACATTCGCACGTTAGTTAGCGACGACTCTGTTTATCAATAAGTTAAGTTGCTCGGCAGAAATGACTCGATTAAGCTGCTGAGTTGCGTCTTACGTTCGTCGCAAGTGAGTTAGTGACGCGCACACTTCGTCGCTAAAGTGATGAATAAGAATGTCTGCGTTAGGCTTAAGTGAGTGTCGCGACGATTCCGTTCTTAGGTTAAAGTGAGTGGCGAAGAGCTACATTTTGACACTAAAGTGAGTTAGCGATTAACGGACGTATGGCGCTAGGACATTGGTCGGTTCAGCATCGATGTCAGTAGTGAAGTTAAGTTAAAGTGAGTTGTCCCGTGGACGGTTTTCATCTAAAGTGGTGAAGTGACGACTCCGTTCGATACTGAAGTGAGTTAGCGACAACTCCCTTTTCGTGTCTAAAGAGAGTTAGCTACATCCCCATTCGACTGCTAAAAGTGTGTAAGCAATGATTCCATTCGTCTCTAAAGTGGTAAGTCACTAATGGACACCCGTCACTAAACTGAGTTAGAAATGACTCCGTTCATCGCTAAGTGAGTTAGCATCGACTCCATTCATCGCTAAAAGAGAGTTAGCGGCGAACAGGCGCAACGTAACTAAAGTGAATAACAAACGACTCCGTTTGTCACTAAAGTTAGGGGCACGACTCCGTTCGTCGCAAAGCCCAAAAGTGAAATAACGACGACTCCATTTTCTGAGTTGATGACGAATGGATGTTCATCGCTAAAAGAGCTACTAACGACTCGTTCGTCAACAAATTTAGTTAGCGATGAACGTTGGCTGTTCTAAGGTAAAAGCGACTCCGTTAATCCCTAGAGTGAGTTAGCGGCGACTCCGTTAGTCCCTAAAATATGATAGCGGCGACTCAATTTTCCTGAGTTGACGGCGAACTAAAGTGACGATGAAAACCTGAGCTGGTGGTATTACTCTGTTCATAGCTAAGTATTTAGCGATGAATGATTTCTTAAAGGTGAAACGGATGTCCGCCGTCTAAAGTGAGTTACCCATTCGAACAGGCGCGGCTCGCCAAAGGGAGTTGGACACCCATTAAATAGGGCTAAAAGCGAGCTCAGTTCGCCAGCTCACGTTTATGCGGTGCTAGAGTAGCCGAGTGGGCGACGGCGACATTACGAAATTTGTCCATAAAGTGATTAGTGACGACTCCATTTTTTGCTAATGCGATTTAGCGGCGATGTTCGCCGGTAAAAGTGAGTTATCCGTTCAAACCATTACGTTGAGCGTTTCTCCCTAAGTGAGAAATGAATCCGTTTTGTAAGCTAAAGTTAGCGACGACTCCGTTCGTCATTTAAGTTAGCAAGTGACAACTCCGTTTATGTGGTAAAGAACATTGCATTAATAAGCTAAAACTAATTAGCACGTATACACGTGAGTTGGGTAACAAAAGTTAGCAATAATACTCTATTCGTAATAACTCACTACGTTGCTAGGTAAATTATTGATATGCGGATGTTCTCCGTTAAAGTGAGTTACATCACGACCCGTTTGCAAACTAAAATTGACTCCGATGATGCGTCAACTCCTTTTGTTTTGACTAATTTGAGTTAGCGTGAGACCCGAAGGTGATGTGGTAAATAGCTAAATTAGCGGCGACTCCTTTAGATCGCTAGAAAGAACTTTGCCACTTTTTGCAAAATTTCGTTGCTAAACCGACTAGCGTCGCTAAATTGTAAAAGACTCCCTTTAGCGGCCTGGCGTTGCTAAAGTGATTGGAAAAGTGCGACAACTCATAAGTCCGTCTCTGAAGTGAGTTGAAGCGGCCACTCGTCGACTAAATTGAGTTAGCGACGAGCGGATGTTCATCACTAAAGTGAGTTACTTAGCGATTTTGGTTGGTGGATAAAGTGGGTTAGTGACGACTCGGATTCGGCGATTGGGCGAGAGTTAGGGGCGACTCGATTAAGTCACTAAAGTGAGTTAGTCACAAATGGACACAAATTAAGCTAAAAATGAATTAGTAACCAATTCCGTTCATCGCTAAATTGAGTTAGCGACTCTGTTCGTCAACAAATTAAGTTATCGGCGAAAAATGACTCCGTTAAGCTGCTAAACTGAGTAGCGGCGTCTCCGTTAAAGTCACTTAAGTGAGTTGGTGGCGAGCACACTTAAACGACTAAAGTGAATAAAGAATGTCTGCGTTCGGCTAGCTAAAGTGAGTGTCGTGATTCGTTCTTCGTTAAAAAGTGAGGTTAGAGCGACTCAGTTCGACACTAAAAGTGAGTTAGCGATTAACGGACATTAGTTGCTAAAATTATTGGTATTGACTCGATTCATAGCATGAAGTCAATAGCGATGTGTAGTTAAAGTGAGTTGTCGGTGAGCGGTTTTCATCCCTAAAGTGAGTTAGTGGCGACTCCGTTAAATTAAGCTGAAGTGAGTTAGCGTGTCTCCTTTAGTGTCTAAAGTTAGCTACATCCCCATTACGTGGCTAAAGTGTGTAGCAATGATTCCATTAAGTCTCTAAAAGTGAGTAAAGTCACTAATGGACACCCGTCCACTAAACTGAGTTAAATGACTCAGTTCATCGCTAAAGATGAGTTAACATCGACTCCATTCATCGCTAAAGGAGTTAGCGGCGAACAGAGCGTTAAGTAACTAAAGTGAATAACAAGCGACTCCGTTTGTCTAAAGTGAGTAGCTGACGACTCCGTTCGTCGCAAAAGTGAATTAGCGGCGACTCCATTTTCTGAGTTGATGGCGAAATGGATGTTCATCGGTAAAGTAAGCTACTAATGACTCGTTAAATACCGCTAAGTTGGATTAGCGATGAACTGGCGTTTCTCCCTAAGGTGAAAATCGGCGACTCCGTTCGCAGCTATAGTGAGAAATTAGCGACTCCGTTAGATCCCTAAAATTGAGTAGCGGCGACTCTCAATTTTCCTGAGTTGGCGACGAATGGATGTTCATCGGTAAAGTGAGCAGGTATTGACTACGTTGCGTCGCTAAAGTTATTTAGCGATGAATGTTTATTTCTAAAGCGAGAAATTATGGAGCTCCGTTCCAGCTTAAAGTGAGTTACCAACGAACAGACATTTATCTCATAAAGGGAGTTTACCAGCGACTCATTAGATAAACTTAGCGAGTTAACAACAACTCCGTTTGTAAGCTGGAGTGAGTTAGCGACACCTGCCTTTATTAAGCTAAAGCGAGTTAGCGGCGACTCACTCGTTGCTAATGCGATTTAGCGGCGACTGCATCATGTCGCTAAAGTGAGTTATGGATGAGCGAGCGTTAAATTAAGCTAAAGGAATTAGTAATGAATCGTTAAATTAGCTAAAGTGAGTAGCGTGACGCTCATTTTCCATTAAAAGTGAGTTAGCGACAACTCCGATTATGTGAGTGGCGACATACGGACATTGGTGGCTAAAATTAATTAGCATTGACTCGTTTGTCGCTAAAAGTCAGTTAGCGATGACTACATTGCGTCGCTAAGCCACGACTCCATTCGTTACTTAACGTGGGTTATTGATATGCGGATGTTCATGGCTAAAAGAGTTAGAGGCGACCCGTTCATCTCAAAAGTGAGGTAGCGACAACTCCTTTTGTTTTTCTAATTTGAGTTACGGCGACCCGTTCATTAAGCTAAATAATAGCAACGACTCCTTTTCGTCACTAAAAGTGAGTTAGCCACTAATTGACACTTTCGTTGCTAAACCGACTAGCGTAGCTCCGTTGTTTGCTAAAGTGCGCGTACAGCGGCGCTGGCGTCGCTAAAGTGACTAAGCGACAACTCGTCCGTCACTGAAGTGAGTTAGAATCGGCCGCACTCCCGACTAAGTAAAGTTGCGGCGAGCGGATGTTCATCACTAAAGTGAGTTAACTTAGCGATTTAGTTGGTGGATAAAGTGGGTTAGTGGCGACTCGTTCGGCGATTAGGCGAGTTAGGGGCGACTCGATCGTCACTAAAAAGTGAGTTAGTCACAAATGGACGCACTAAATTAAGCTAAAAAGTGATTTAGTAATAATTCGTTCATCAAGCTAAATTGAGTTAGCGGCGACTCTGTTCGTCAACAAATTAAGTTATCGATGAAAAATGACTCCGTTCGCTGCTAAAGCTGAGTGGCGGCGTCTCCGTTCGTCACTTAAGTGAGTTAGTGGCCGCAGCGCACATAACGCTAAAGTGAATAAGGAATGTCTGCGTTCGCTTAAGTGAGTGTCGCGACGATTCCGTTCTTCGTTAAAAAGTGAGTTAGAGCGACTCTGTTAAACCGACACTAAAGTGAGTTAGCGATTAGCGGACATTGGATTTGCTAAAATTAATTGGTATTGACTCAGTTCATCATGAAATTCGTAAGCGATGTGTAGTTAAAGTGAGTTGTCGGTGAGCAGTTTTCATCCCTAAAAGTGGGTTAGTGGCGACTCCGTTTGGTAAAGCTGAAGTGAGTTAGCGATGTCTCCTTTAGGTGTCTAAAAGAGTTAGCTACATCCCATTAAATTAAACTAAAGTGTGTAAGCAATGATTCCATTTAGTCTCTAAAAGTGAGTAAGTCACTAATGGACACCGTCACTAAACTGAGTTAGAAATGACTCGGTTCATGCGCTAAAGTGAGTTAGCATCGACTCCCATTCATCGCTAAAGAGAGTTAGCGGCGACGAGCGTTAAGTAACTAAAAGTGAATAACAAGCGACTCCGTTTGTCACTAAAGTGAGAGTAGCGGCGACTCCGTTCGTGCAAAAAGTGAAATAGCGGCGACTCCATTTTCCTGAGTTGATGGCGAATGGATGTTCATCGGTAAAGTAAGCTACTAATGACTCCGTTAAATTAAGCTAAAGTTAGTTAGCGATGAACTGGCGTTTTTCTCCCTAAGGTGAAAATCGGCGACTCCGTTCGCAGCTAGAGTGAGAGTAGCGGCGACTCCGTTAGTCCCTAAAAGTGAGTAAGCGGCGACTCAATTTTCCTGAGTTGGCGGCGAATGGATGTTCATCGGTAAAGTGAGCAGGTGATGACTCTGTTCGTTGGCTAAAGTTATTTAGCGATGAATGGACATTTCTCTAAAGTGAGAAATTGGCCGACTCGTTCGCAGCTAAAAGTGAGTTACCAGCGAGCAGGCGCTTATCGCCAAAGGGGTTAACCGCGACTCCATTAATCGCTAAAGCGAGTTAGCAACAACTCCGTTTTGGCTAGAGTGAGTTTTGCGGCGACTGCGTTTAATCGCTAAAAGTGAGTTAGTGGCGACTCCACTTCGTTGCTAATGCGATTTAGCGGCGGCTGCGCTTCGTCGCTAAAGTGAGTTATGGCTGAAGGGCGTTAGGTAAGCTAAAAAATTAGTAATGAATCCGTTTGTAAGCTAAAATTGAGTAAGCGGCGACTACTCTGTTTGTCATTTAAGTGTGTTAGCGACAACTCCGTTTATGTGAGTAAGAGACATCACGGACATTGGTGGCTAAAATTAATTAGCATTGACACCGATCGTCGCTGAAGTCAGTTAGCAATGACTCTATTAAATTAAGCTAACCCGACTCCATTACGTTGCTAAGGTGAGTTATTGATGTATGCGGATGTTCATGGCTAAAGTGAGTTAGAGAGCGACCCGTTAGTCACTAAAGTGAAGGTAGCGACAACTCCTTTTGTTTTTGCTAATTTGAGTTAGCGGCGACCCGTCCATTAAGCTAAATTCAATGTAAATGGCGACTCCTTTCGTCACTAAAGTGAATTAGCCACTAATTGACACTCGTTGCTAAACCGACTAGCAATGGCCGTTGGTTGCTAAAGTGCTAAACAGCGGCGCCTGGCGTCGCTAAAGTGACAAAGCGACAACTCCGTCCGTCACTGAAGTGAGTTAGAGATCGGCCTTTTCGTCGCCCTAAATGAATTAGTGGCGAGCGGATGTTCATTACTAAAGTGAGTTAGCAACAATTTGGTTCGTGGATAAAGTGGGTTAGTGGCGACTCCGTTCGACGATTAAGAGGTTAGGGGCGACTCCAGTCGTCACTAAAGTGAAGTTAGTCACAAATGGACACTCGTCGCTAAAGTGAATTAGTAATAATTCCGTTCATCTCTAAATTGAGTTAGCGACGAGTCTGTTCGTCAACAAATTAAGTTATCGACGAAAAATGACTCCGTTCGCTGCTAAACTAAGTAAGCGACATCTCCGTTCGAAACTTAAGTGAGTTAGTGACAAACGCACACTCAATGCTAAAGTGAATAAGCAATGTCTCCGTTCGACGCTAAAGTGAGTGTGCCACGACTCCGTTCGTCGTTAAAAAGTGAGTTAGAGACGACTCAGTTCGTCACTAAAGTGAGTTAGCGATGAACGGACATTAGGTGCTAAAACTAATTGGTATTGACTCAGTTCTTCGCAAAAGTCTGTTAGCGATGTGTAGTTAAAGTGAGTTTCCGGTGAACGGATGTTCATCCCTAAAGTGAGTTAGTGACGACTTCGTTCGTCTCTCAAGTGAGTTAGCGACGTCTCCTTTCATTCCTAAAGTGAGTTAGCTACATCCCCATTCGTTGCTAAAGTGTGTAATCAATGATTCCATTCGTCTCTAAAAGTGAGTAAGTCACTAATGGACACCCGTCACTAAACTGAGTTAGAAATGACTCGGTTTCATGGCTAAAGTGAGTTGGCGTCGACTCCATTCATCGCTAAAAGAGTTAGCGGCGAACAGGCGTTCGTAACTAAAGTGAATAACAAGCGACTCCGTTTTCACTAAAGTGAGTAAGCGGCGACTCCGTTCGTCATAAAAAGTGATATGCGATGACTCCATTTTCCTGAGTTGATGGCGAATGGATGTTCATCGGTAAAGTGAGCTACTGATGACTCCGTTCGTCGCTAAAGTTAGTTAGCGATGAACTGGCGTTTCTCTAAAAAGTGAAATCGGCGACTCCGTTAGCGACTAAAGTGAGAGTAGCGGCGACTCCGTTAAATTAAGCTAAAGTGATAGCGGCGACTCAATTTTCCTGAGTTGGCGGCGAATGGATGTTCATCGGTAAAAGTGAGCAGGTATTTTCTGTTAGGTCGCTAAAGTTAGTTAGCGATGAATGGACATTTCTCCCTAAAGTGGAAATTAGCCGACTCGTTCGCAGCTAAAGTGAGTTACCAGCGAACAGGCGTTTACTCGTAAAAGGGAGTTACTTAGCGACATCATTAAATTCGCTAAAAGCGAGTTAGCAACAACTCCGTTTATTAAGCTAGTGTGAGTTTCGCGACGACTGCGTTTGTAAGCTAAAGTGTGTTAGCGGCGACTCCCTTTCGTTGCTAATGCGATTTAGCGGCGACTGCGCTTCGTCGCTAAAGTGGATGGATGAGCGGGCGTTAGGATGAGCTAAAAGGGAGTAGTAATGAATCCGTTTGTAAGCTAAAGTGAGTAGCGGCGACTCTGTTTGTCATTTAAGTGAGTTAGCGACAACTCGTTTATGTGAGTAAGAGACATCACGGACATTGGTCACTAAAATTATTAGCATTGACTCCGATCGTAAGCTAAAGTCAGTCAGCAATGACTCTATTCGTCGCTAACCCACGACTCCATTCGTTGCTAATGTGAGTTATTGATGTGCGGATGTTCATCGCTAAAAGTGAGTTAGAAGGCGACCCGTTCGTCACTAAAGTGAGGGTAGCGACAACTCCTTTTGTTTTGCTAATTTGAGTTAGCGGCGACGGCGTTAATTAAGCTAAATTGTCAATAACGGCGACTCCTTTCGTCACTAAAGTGTGAGTTAGCCACTAATTGACATTTTCGTTGCTAAACCGACTAGCAATGGCTCCGTTGGTTGCTAAAGTCGCATACAGCGGCGCCTGGCATTAAGCTAAAGTGACAAAGCGACAACTCCGTCCGTCACTGAAGTGAGTTAGAGATCGACGCGCACTCGTCGCCTAAGTGAGTTAGCGACGAACGGATGTTCATTACTAAAGTGAGTTAGCAACGATTTCGTTCGTGGATAAAGTGGGTTAGTGACAACTCCGTTCGATGATTAGGCGAGTCAGGGACGACTCCAGTCGTCACAAAAGTGAGTTAGTCACCAATGGACACTCGTCGCTAAAGTGAATTAGTAATAATTCCGTTCATCGCTAAATTGAGTTAGGGACGACTCTGTTCATCAACAAATTAAGTTATCGACGAAAAATGACTCCGTTCGCTGCTAAACTGAGTAAGCGACGTCTCCGTTCGTCACTTAAGTGAGTTAGTGACGAACGCACACTCAACGCTAAAGTGAATAAGCTATGTCTCCGTTCGACGCTAAAGTGAGTGTGCGACGACTCCGTTCGTCGTTAAAAAGTGAGTTAGAGACGACTCAGTACGACACTAAAGTGAGTTAGCGATGAACAGACATTTGTTGCTAAAATTAATTGGTATTGGCTCGGTTCATCAAAAAAAGTCAGTAGCGATGTGTAGTTAAAGTGAGTTGTCGGTGAGCGGATGTTCATCCTAAAAAGTGAGTTAGTGGCGACAGCGTTCGTCGCTGAAGTGAAGTTAGCGATGTCTCCTTTGGTGTCTAAAATTGAGTTAGCTACATCCCCATTAAATTAAGCTAAAGTGTGTAAGCAATGATTCCATTCGTCTCTAAAGTGAGTAAGTCACTACTGGACACTTGTCACTAAACTGAGTTAGAAATGACTCAGTTCGCCGGCTAAAGTGAGTTAGCGTCGACTCCGTTCATCGCTAAAGAGAGTTAGCGGCGAACGGCGTTCGTAACAAGAGTGAATAACAAAGCGACTCGTTTGTCGCTAAAAGTAAGTAAGCGGCGGACGCCGTTCGTCGGCTCAAGTGAGTAGCGGCGACTCCATTTTTCCTGAGTTGGCGGCGAATGGATGTTCATCGGTAAAAGTGAGCTAGTGATGACTCCGTTAGGTCGCTAAGTTAGTTAGCGATGAATGGGCGTTTCTGCCTAAAGTGAAATCGGCGACTCCGTTAAGCGCAGCTAAAGTGAAAGTAGCGGCGACTCCGTTAAATTAAGCTAAAGTGAATAGCGGCGACTCAATTTTCCTGAGTTGGCGGCGAATGGATATTCATCGGTAAAAGTGAGCTGTGATCACTTTGTTCATCGCTAAAGTAAGTTAGCGATGAATGGGCGTTCTCTAAAAAAGAGAAATTATGCGACTCGTTAAGCTAAAGTCGTTACCAGCGAACAGGCGTTTATCGCCAAAGGGAGTTAACTTAGCGACTCCATTGTCGCTTAAATCGAGTTAGCAACAACTCCGTTTATTAAGCTAGAGTGAGTTTCGCGGCGACTGCGTTTGTCGCTAAAGTGAGTTAGCGACGACTCGTTCGTTGCTAATGCGATTTAGCGGCGACTTGCGCTCGTCGCTAAAGTGAGTTATGGATGAGCGGGCGGCGTCGCTAAAGGAATTAGTAATGAATCCGTTTTGTAAGCTAAAAGTGAGTAGCGGCGACTCTGTTTGTCATTTAAGTGAGTTAGCGACAACTCCGTGTATGTGAGTAGCGACATACGGACATTGGTTGCTAAAATTAATTAGCATTGACTCCGTTAAATTAAGCTAAAGTCAGTTAGCGATGACTCATGCGTCGCTAACCGCGAATCGATTCGTTGCTAGCGTGGGTTATTGATATGCGGATGTTCGCCAGCTAAAGAGAGTTAGAAGCGACCCGTTTATCTCTAAAAGTGAGGTAGCGACAACTCCTTTTGTTTTGCTAATTTGAGTTAGCGGCGACCCGTTAAATTAAGCTAAATCATTAATAGCGGCGACTCCTTTTCGTCACTAAAGTGTGTTAGCCACTAATTGACACTTTCGTTGCTAAACCGACTAGCAATGGCTCCGTTGGTTGCTAAAGTGCGCCTGCAGCGGCGCTGGCGTCGCTAAAGTGACTAGCGACAACTCCGTCCGTCATTGAAGTGAGTTAGAGATCGGCCTTTTCGTCGAGTCGACTAAGTGAGTTAGCGGCGAGCGGATGTTCATCACTAAAAGTGAGTTAGCAGCGATTTTCGTTCGTGGATAAAAGTGGGTTAGTGGCGACTCCGTTCGGCGATTATGCGAGTTAGGGGCGACTCGGTCGTCACTAAAGTGAGTTAGTCACAAATGGACACTTTCGTCGCTAAAAGTGAATTAGTAATAATTCCGTTCGCCAGCTAAATTGAGTTAGCGGCGACTCTGTTAGTCAACAAATTAAGTTATCGACGAAAAATGACTCCGTTAAGCTGCTAAGCTGAGTAGCGGCGTCTCCGTTCGTCACTTAAAGTGAGTTAGTAATGACGAGCACTCAACGCTAAAGTGAATATGCAATGTCTCCGTTCGGCCTTAAAGTGAGTGTGCGGCGACTCGTTCGTCGTTAAAAAGTGAGTTAGAAGCGACTCAGTTCGACACTAAAGTGAGTTAGCGATGAGCGGACATTAGGTGCTAAAATTAGTGGTATTGACTCGGTTCGCCATAAAAGTCAGTTAGCGATGTGTAGTTAAAGTGAGTTACGGTGAGCGGATGTTCATCCCTAAAGTGAGTTAGTGGCGACCGTTTCGTCTCTGAAGTGAAGTTAGCGGCGTCTCCTTTCATTCCTAAAGTGAGTTAGCTACATCCCCATTCATTGCTAAAGTGTGTAAGCAATGATTCCATTCATCTCTAAAGTGGTAAGTCACTAATGGACACCCCGTCACTAAACTGAGTTAGAAATGACTCGGTTCGCCGCTAAAGTGAGTTAGCGTCGACTCCATTCATCGCTAAAGAGAGTTAGCGGCGAGCGGGCGTTAAGTAACTAAAGTGAATAACAAGCGACTCCGTTTGTCACTAAAGTGAGAGTTAGCGACGACTCCGTTCGTCGCAAAAGTGAGTTAACGACGACTCCATTTTCCTGAGTTGATGACGAATGGATGTTCATCGGTAAAGTGAGCTAGTGATGACTCCGTTCGTCGCTAAAATTAGTTAGCGATGAACTGACGTTTCTCCCTAAAGTGAGAAATCGACGACTCCGTTCGCAGCTAAAGTGAGTTACCAACGAACAGACGTTCATCGCCAAAGGGAGTTAGCAACGACTCCATTCGTCGCTAAAGTGAGTTAGAGACGATTGCGTTTGTCGCTAAGGTGAGTTAGCGGCGACTGCTTTAATCGCTAAAGTGAGTTAGCGGCGACTCCACTCGTTGCTAATGCGATTTAGCGGCGACTGCGCTTCGTTGCTAAAGTGAGTTATGGATGAGCGGGCGTTAATTAAGCTTAGGGGAAATTAGTAATGACTCCGTTCGTAAGCTAAAAGGGAATTAGTAATGACTCCTTTTCGTAAAGCTAAAATGAGTAGCGGCGACTCTGTTTTGTCATTAAAGTGAGTTATCGACAACTCCGTTAAAGTGAGTAGCGACATACGGACATTGGTTTGCAAAAATTAATTAGCATTGACTCGTGCGTCACTAAAAGTCAGTTAGCGATGACTTCGTTAAATTAAGCTAACCCCGACTCCATTTGTTGCTAGCGTGAGTTAGTGATGTGCGGATGTTCATCGCTAAAAGTGAATTAGCGGCGACCCGTTCGTCGCTAAAGTGAAGTAGGGACAACTCCTTTTGTTTTGCAAATTTGTGTTAGCGGCGACCCGTTAAATTAAGCTAAATTAATGTAAAAGCGACTCCTTTAGCGTCACAAAAGTGAGTTACTCACTAATTGACACTTTCGTTGCTAAACCGACTAGCAATGGCGCCGTTGTTGGTAAAGTGTGCAAAGCAGCGACTCCTTCGTCACTAAAGTGACAAGCGACAACTCCGTCCGTCACTGAAGTGAGTTAGAGATGAAGCTTACACTTTCGTCCCCTAAGTGAGTTAGCGGCGTGCGGATATTCATCACTAAAGTGGGTTAGCTTAGCGATTCCGTTAAATTCGATAAAAGTGGGTTAGTGGCGACTCCGTTCGTCGATTAGGCGAGGTTAGCGGCGACTCAAGTCGTCACTAAAGTGAGTTAGTCACAAATGGACTTTTCGTTGCTAAACTAAATTACCAATAATTCCGTTAAATTAAGCTAAATTGAGTTAGCGGCGACTCTGTTCGTCAATAAATTGAGTTATCGGCGAAAAATGACTCCGTTCGCCGCTAAACTGAGTAGCGGCGTCTCCGTTCGTCACTTAAGTGAGTTAGTGGCGAACACACACTCAACGCTAAAGTGAATAAGCAATGACTCCGTTCGACGTTAAAGTGAGTTTGCGACGACTCCGTTCGTCGTTCAAAAGTGAGTTAGAGACGACTCAGTTCGACACTAAAGTGAGTTAGCGATGAACGGACATTAGTAGCTAACATTAATTTATATTGTCTCAGTTCATCGCCAAAGTCTGTTAGCGATGTGTAGTTAAAGTGAGTTACCGGTGAACGGATGTTCATCCCTAAAGTGAGTTAGTGACGACTCCGTTCATCGCTTAAGTGAGTTAGCGACGTCTCCTTTCGTTGCAAAAGTGTGTTAGCTACATCCCCATTCATCGCTAAAGTGTGTAAGCAATGCTTCCATTCGTCTCTAAAGTGAGTAAGTCACTAACGGACACCCGTCACTAAACTGAGTAAGAAATGACTCAGTTCATCGCTAAAGTGAGTTAGCGTCGACTCTATTCATTGCTAAAGAGAGTTAGCGACGATTGCGTTTGTCGCTAAAGTGACTTAGAGACGATTGCGTTTGTCGCTAAGGTGAGTTAGCGACGACTCCATTTGTCGCTAAAGAGAGTTAGCTACGAACAGACGTTCGTCACTAAAGTGAATAAGAAATGACTCTGTTTGTCGCTAAAGTGAGTGTAAGCGACGACTCCGTTCGTCGCTAAAGTGAGTAGCGGCGACTCCATTTTCCTGAGGTGATGACAAATGGATGTTTATCAGTAAAAGTGAGCTAGTGATGGCGCCCGCCATTAAGCTAAAGCGATGAGCGGACGTTCTCCCTAAAGTGAAAATCGGCGACTCTATTAGCAGCAAAAGTGAGTTACCAGCGAGCAGGCGTTCATCACCAAAGGGAGTTATCAACGACTCCATTCGTCGCTAAAGCGAGTTAGCAACAACTCCGTTAGTCCCTAAAGTGAGTTAGTGACGACTGCATTTGTCGCTAAACTGAGTTAGCGACGACTGCGTTTGTCGCTAAAGTGAGTTAGCGACGACTCCACTTGTTGCAAATGCGATTTAGTGACGACTGCGCTCGTCGCTAAAGAGAGTTATGGATGAACGGACGTTCGTCGCTAAAGGGAATTAGTAAAGACTCCGTTAGGTAAGCTAAAGTGAGTAGCGGCGACTACGTTTTGTCATTAAAGTGAGTTAGCGACAACTCCGTCAAAGTGAGTAAGCAACATACGGACATTGGTCGCTAAAATTAATTAGCATTGACTCCGTTCGTCGCTAAAGTCAGTTAGCGATGACTCTGTTCGTCGCTAACCACGAGTCCATTCGTTGCTAACGTGAGTTAGTGATGTACGGATCTTCATCGCTAAAGTGAGTTAGTGACGACCCCGTTCGTCGCAAAAGTAAGGTAGCGACAACTCCTTTTGTTTTGCTAATTTGAGTTAGCGACGACCCCGTTAAATTAAGCTAAATTATTAATAGCGGCGACTCCTTTCGTCACTAAAGTGAGTTAGTCACTAATTGACACTTTCGTCTCTAAACTGACTAGGAATGACTCCGTTGATGGCTAAAGTCGCCAAGCCATGACTCCTGCATTAAGCTAAAGTGACTAGAGACAAGTCCGTCCGTCACTGAAGTGAGTTAGAGATGCACACTTTCGTAGCCTAAGTGAGTTAGCGGCGAGCGGATGTTCATCACTAAAAAAGTGAGTTTACAGCGATTCCGTTCGTCGATAAAAAGTGGGTTAGTGATGACTCCGTTAAATTCGATTAGGTGAGTTAGCGATGACTCGGTCGTCACTAAAGTGAGTTACTCACAAATGGACACTCGTCGCTAAACTGAATGTGCAATAATTCCATTTGTTAAGCTAAATTCAGTTAGCGGCGACTTTATTCGTCAATAAATTGAGTTATCGGACGAAAAATGACTCCGTTCGCCCGCTAAACTGAGAAAGCGACATCTCTGTTCATCACTTAAGTGAGTTAGTGACGAACGCAAACTCAACGCTAAAGTGAATAATAAGCAATGACTCCGTTCGACGCTATTGTGAGTTTATGGCGACTTCGTTAAATCGTTAAAAAGTGATTTAGAGGCGACTCAGTTGGACACTAAAGTGAGTTAGGGATGAGCGGACATTAGTTGCTAAAATTAGTGGTATTGACTCAGTTCATACATAAAAGTCAGTTAGCGATGTGTAGTTAAAGTGAGTTACCGGAGAAGCGGATGTTCATCCTAAAAAGTGAGTTAGTGGCGACTACGTTATTGCAGAAGTGAGTTAGCGATGTCTCCTTTCGTTGCTAAAGTGAGTTAGCTACATCCCCATTCGTTGCAAAAGTGTGTAAGCAATAATTCCATCCGTCTCTAAAGTGAGTAAGTTACTAGCGGACACCCGTCACTAAACAGAGTTAGAAATGACTCTGTTCATCGTTAAAGTGAGTTAGCGTCGACTCCATTCATCCCTAAGAAGAGTTAGCGAAGAACAGACGTTCATCACTAAAGTGAATAAGAAATGACTCCGTTTGTCGCTAAAGTGAGAGTAAGCGAAGTAAGCGACGACTCCATTCGTCGCAACAGTGAGTAAGCGACGACCCCATTTTCCTGAGTTGACGACGAATGGATGTTCATCGGTAAAGTGAGCTAGTGATGACTCCGTTCGTCGCTAAAGTTAGTTAGCGATGAACGGACGTTTCTCCCAAAGTGAGAAATCGACGACGCCGTTCGCAGCTAAAGTGAGTTACCAACGAACAGACGTTCATCGCAAAAGGGAGTTAGCAACGACTCCATTCGTCGCTAAAGCGAGTTAGCTACAACTCGGTTTGTCGCTAAAGTGAGTTAGCGACAACTGCGTTTGTCACTAATGTGAGTTAGCGACGACTACGTTTGTCCCTAAAGTGAGTTAGCGACGAATCCCCTCGTTGCTAATGCGATTTAGCGACGATTGCGCTCGTCGCTAAAGTGAGTTATGGATGAACGGACGTTCGTCGCTAAAGGGAATTAGTAATGACTCAGTTCGTCGCTAAAGTGAGTAAGCGACGACTCTGTTTATCATTAAAGTGAGTTATCGACGACTCCGTTAAAGTGAGTAAGCGACATACGGACACTGGTCACTAAAATTTATTTCCATTGACTCCATTCGTGGCTAAAGTCAGTTAGCGATGACTGTGTTCGTCGCTAACCACGACTCCTTTCGTTGCTAACATGAGTTAGTGATGTACGGATGTTCATCGCTAAAGTGAGTTAGCGACGACCCCGTTCGTCGCTAAAGTGAGGTAGCGACAACTCCTTTTGTTTTGCAAATATGAGTTAGCGACGACCCGTTCGTCGCTAAATTGTGTAAACGACGACTCCTTTCATCACTAAAGTGAGTTAGTCACTAATTGATACGTCGTTAAACTGACTAGGAATGACTCCGTTGGTCGCTAAAGTGCGCAAGCAACGACTCCTTATGTCGCTAAAGTGACTAAGCGACAACTCCGTCCGTCACTGAAGTGAGTTAGAGATTAACGCACACTCGTCGCCTAAGTGAGTTAGCGATGAACGGATGTTCATCACTAAAGTGAGTTAGAAACTATTCCCTTCGTCAATAAAGTGGGTTATGACGACTCCGTTCATCGATTAGGCGAGTTAGAAACGACTCCAGTCGTCACTAAAGTGAGTTATGCACAAATGGACATTCGTCGGTAAACTGAATTAGCAATAATTCCGTTCGTCCCTAATTTGAGTTAGTGACGACTCTGTTCGTCAATAAATTTAGTTATCGACAAAAAATGACTCTGTTCGCCGCTAAACTGAGAAAGCTATGTCTCCGTTCATCACTTAAGTGAGTTACTGACGAACGCAGACTCAACGCTAAAGTGAATAATAAGCAATGACTCCGTTCGACGGTAAAGTGACTTTACGACGACTCTGTTCGTCGTTAAAAAGTGAGTTAGAGACGACTCAGTTTGACACAAAAGTGAGTTAGCGATGAACGGACATTAGTTGCTAAAATTAATTGGTGCTGACTCAGTTCATCACAAAAGTCAGTTAGCGATGTGTAGTTAAAGTGAGTTACCGGTGAACGGATGTTCATCTCTAAAGTGAGTTAGTGACGACTCCGTTTGTCGCTGAAGTGAGTTAGCGACGTCTCCTGTCGTTGCTAAAGTGAGTTAGCTACATCACCCTTCGTCACTAAAGTGTGTAAGCAATGATTCCATCCGTCTCTAAAGTGAGTAAGTTACTAAAGGACACCCGTCACTAAACTGAGTTAGCGTCGACTCCATTCATCGCTAAGGAGAGTTAGGGACGAACAGACGTTCGTCACTAAAGTGAATAAGAAATGACTCTCTTTGTATAAAAGTGAGAGTAAAGTGAGCTAGTGATGACTCCGTTCGTAAGCTAAAGTTAGTTAGCGATGAACTGGCGTTTCTCTAAAGTGAGAAATCGGCGACTCGTTCGCAGCTAAAGTGAGTTACCAGCGAGCAGGCATTACATCGCCAAAGGGAGTTGCTTAGCGACTCCATTCGTAAGCTAAAAGCGAGTTAGCTACAACTTTCGGTTTGTCGCTAAAGTGAGTTAGCGGCGACTTTGCTTTTGTCGCTAAAGTGAGTTAGCGGCGACAGCATTTAATAAGCTTAAGTGAGTTAGCGGCGAGTCCACTTGTTGCTAAAGGCGATTTAGCGGCGACTGCGCTTCGTCGCTAATGTGAGTTATGGATGAGCGGGCGTTAAATTAAGCTAAAGGAATTAGTAATGACTCCGTTCGGCGCTAAAGTGAGTGGCGGCGACTTTGTTTGTCATTAAAGTGAGTTAACGACAACTCCGTTAAAGTGAGTAGCGACATACGGACATTGGTAAGCTAAAATTAATTTGCATTGACTACGTTAAATCGCTAAAGTCAGTTAGCGGCGACTACGTTTCGTCGCTAACCACGACTCCTTCGTTGCTAGCGTGAGTTAGGGATGTACGGATGTTCATCGCTAAAGTGAGTTAGCGAAGACCCGTTAAATTCGCTAAAGTGAGGTAGCGACAACTCCTTTTGTTTTGCTAATTTGAGTTAGCGACGACCCCGTTTGTCGCTAAATTGTGTAAACGACGACTCCTTTCGTCACTAAAGTGAGATAGTCACTAATTGACACTCGTCGCTAAACTGACTATGAATGACTCCGTTGGTCGCTAAAGTGCGCAAGCAACGACTCCTTACGTCGCTAAAATGACTAAGCGACAACTCCGTCCGTCGCTGAAGTGAGTTACAGATTAATGCACACTGCATTAAGCCTAAGTGAGTTAGCGGCGAGCGGATATTCATCACTAAAGTGAGTTAGCAACTATTCCGTTAAATTCGATAAAAGTGGGTTAGAAGCGACTCCGTTTCGTCAATTAGGTGAGTTAGCGGCGACTCGGTCGTCTACGAAGTGTGTTAGTCACAAATGGGCGATCGTAAGCTAAAAGTGAATTAACAATAATTTCGTTCGTCACTAAATTGAGTTAGCGACGACTCTGTTCGTCAATAAATTTTGTTATCGACGAAAAATGACTCCATTCGCCGCTAAAATGAGAAAGCGACGTCTCCGTTCATCACTTAGGTGAGTTACAGACGAACGCACACTCAACGCCAAAGTCAATAATAAGCAATGACTCCGTTCGATGCTAAAGTGACTTTGCGACGACTCTGTTCGTCGTTCAAAAGTGAGTAAGAGACGACTCAGTTGGACAATAAAGTGAGTTAGCGATGAACGGACATTAGTGCTAAAATTAATTGTTATTAACTCAGTTCATCGCAAAAGTCCGTTAGCGATGTGTAGTTAAAGAGAGTTACCGGTGAACGGATGTTCATCCCTAACGTGAGTTAGTGACGACTCCGTTCGTCGTTGAAGTGAGTTAGCGACGTGTCCTTTCGTTGTTAAAGTGAGTTAGGTACATCCCCATTCGTCACTAAAGTGTGTAAGCAATGATTGCATTGCGTCTCTAAAAGTGAGTAAGTGACTAATGGACACCGTCACTAAACTGAGTTAGAAATGACTCAGTTCATCGCTAAAAGTGAGTCAGCGTCGACTCCATTCATCACTAAAGAGAGTTAGCGACAAGCAGGCGTTCGTCACTAAAGTGAATAACAAATGACTCTGTTTTAAGCTAAAGTGAAATAGCGGCGACTCCGTTCATTGCTTAAGTGAGTAAGAGACGACTCCATTTTCTTGAGTTGACGACGAATGGATGATCATCGATAAAGTGAGCTAGTGATGACTCCGTTCGTCGCTAAAGTTAGTTAGCGATGAATGGACGTTTCTCCCTAAAGTGAGAAATCGACGACTTTGTTCACAGCTAAAGTGAGTTTCCAACAAACACGTTCATCGCCTAAGGGGGTTACCAACGACTCCATTCGTCGCTAAAGCGAGTTAGCTACAACTCCGTTTGTCGCTAGAGTGAGTAAGCGACGATTGCGTTTGTCGGTAAAGTAGGTTAGCGGCGACTCCACTCATTGCTAATGTGATTTAGCGGCGACTGCGCTTCGTCGTTAAAAGTGAGTTAAGGATGAGCGGGCGTTAGGTAAGCTAAAAGGGAATTAGTAATGAATCCGTTCGTCACTAATGTGAGTAAGCGACGACTCTGTTTGTCATTAAAGTGAGTTAGCGACATAAAGACATTGGTCGCTAAAATTAATTAGCATTGACTCCGTTCGTTGCTAAAGTCAGTTAGCGATGACTCTGTTCGTCGCTAACCACGACTCCATTCGTTGCTAACGTGAGTTAGTGATGTACGGATGTTCATCGCTAAAGTGAGTTAGCGACGACCCCGTTCGTCGCTAAAGTGAGGTAGCGACAACTCCTTTTGTTTTGCTAATTTGAGTTAGCGACGACCCCGTTCTTTGCTAAATTGTGTAAATGACGACTCCTTTCATCACTAAAGTGAGTTAGTCACTAATTGACACTCGTCGCTAAACTGACTAGCAATGACTCCGTTGGTCGCTAAAGTGCGCAAGCAACGACTCCTTACGTCGCTAAAGTGACTAAGCGACTACTCCGTCCATCACTGAAGGGAGTTAGAGATGAACGCACACTCGTTGCTTAAGTGAGTTAGCGACGAACAGATGTTCATCACTAAAGTGAGTTAGCAACGATTCCGTTCGTCGATAAAGTGGGTTAGTGACGACTCCGTTCGTCGATTAGGCGAGTTAGCGACGACTCCAGTCGTCACTAATGTGAGTTAGTCACAAATGGACACTCATCGCTATTGTGAATTAGCAATAATTCCATTCGTCGCTAAATTGAGTTAGCGACGACTCTGTTCGTCAATAAATAGAGTTATCGATGAAAATTGACTCTGTTCGCCGCTAAACTGAGTAAGTGACGTCGTCGTTCGTCAGTTAAGTGATTTAGTGACGAACGCACACTCAACGCTAAAGTGAATTAGCAATGACTCCGTTCAACGCTAAAGTGAGTTTGCGACGACTCCGTTCGTCATTAAAAAGTGAGTTAGAGACGACTCAGTTTGACACTAAAGTGAGTTTGCGATGAACGGACATTAGTTGCTAAAATTAATTGGTATTGACTCAGTGCATCGCAAAAGTCAGTTAGCGATGTGTAGTTTAAATGAGTTACCGGTGAACGGATGTTCATCCCTAAAGTGAGTTAGTGACGACTCCGTTTGTCGCTGAAGTGAGTTAGGAACGTCTCCTTTCGTTGCTAAAGTGAGTTGGCTACATCCCCATTCGTCGCTAAAGTGTGTAAGTAATGATTCCATTCGTCTCTAAAGTGAGTAAGTCACTAGCGGACACCCGTCACTAAACTGAGTTAGAAATGACTGCGCTTGTGGCTAAAAGTGGGTTATGGATGAGCGGACGTTAGGTCCCTAAAGGGAATTAGTAATGACTCTGTTCGTCGCTAAAGCTAAAGTGAGCGGCGACTCTGTTTTGTCATTAAAAGTGAGTTAGCGACAAGCGTCGTTAAATTAAGCTAAAGTGAGTTACCAATGAGTGGTGGATTCGTAAGCTAAAAGTGAGTTAGTAATGAGCGGTGGATTCGTCGCTAAAGTGAGTTAGCCATGAGCGATGGGTTTCGTCGCTAAAAGTGAGTTTGCCATGAGCGATTGGATTTAAATCGCTAAAAGTGAGTTAGCAATGAGCGGTGGTTCCTCGCTAAAGTGAGTTAGCCATGAGCGATTGGTTCGTCACTAAAGTGAGTTAGCAATGAGCGGTCGATTCGTCGCTAAAGTGAGTTAGCCATGAATGGTGGTTAAATTAAGCTAAAAGTGGGTTACCAATGAGCGATTGGTGGTTAAATTAAGCTAAAGTGAGTTTGCAATGAGCGGTCGTTCGTCCCTAAATTGAGTTACAAATGACTCCATTAATTAAGCTAAATTGAGTTAGCAATGAATGGTGGATTCGTCGCTAAAAAGTGAGTTAGCAATGAGCGGTCATTAAATTCGCTAATGTGAGTTAGCAATGAGCGGTGGTTCGGCGCTAAAGTGAGTTAGCAATGAGCGGTGGTTAAATTAAGCTAAAGTGAGTTAGCAATGAGCGGTGGTTAAATCGCTAAAAGTGAGTTAGCAATGAGCGGTCGTTCATAAGCTAAAGTGAGTTAGCAATGAGCGGTTCGTTCGCGTTAAAGTGAGTTAGCAATGAATGGTAGGTTAAATTAAGCTAAAGTGAGTTACCAATGAGCGGTGGATTCGTTGCTAAAGTGAGTTAGCAATGAGCGGTCGTTCGTCCCTAAAAGTGAGTTAGCAATGAGACTCCTTTCGTCGCTAAATTGAGTTAGCAATGAAGCGGTCGTTAAATTAAGCTAAAGTGAGTTAGCAATGAGCGGTGTTTCCTCGTTAAAGTGAGTTAGCAATGAGCGATTGGTTTCGTCGCTAAAAGTGAGTTACCAATGAGCGGTCTTTAAATTAAGCTAAAGTGAGTTAGCAATGAGCGATTCGTTAAATCGCTAAAGTGAGTTAGCAATGAGCGGTCGTTAAATTCGCTAAAGTGAGTTAGCAATGAGCGATTCGTTCGTCGCTAAAAGTGAGTTAGCAATGAGCGATTGGATTCATCGCTAAAGTGAGTAAGCAATGAGCGATTGGTTCGTCGCTAAAGTGAGTTAGCAATGAATGGAAGTTAAATTAAGCTAAAGTGAGTTACCAATGAGTGGTGGATAAATTTTGCTAAAGTGAGTTAGCAATGAGCGGTCGTTCGTCCCAAAATTGAGTTAGCAATGAGCGGTCTTTTCGTCGCTAAATTGAGTTAGCAATGAAAGCGGTCGTTAAATTAAGCTAAAGTGAGTTAGCAATGAGCGGTCTTTCCTCGTTAAAGTGAGTTAGCAATGAGCGATTGGATTCGTCGCTAAAGTGAGTTACCAATGAGCGGTCTTTAAAATTAAGCTAAAGTGAGTTAGCAATGAGCGATTGGTTAAATTAAGCTAAAGTGAGTTAGCAATGAGCGATTCGTTCGTCGCTAAAGCTAAAGTGAGTTAGCAATGAGCGATTGGTTCGTCGCTAAAAGTGAGTTAGCAATGAGCGGTCCTTAAATTAAGCTAAAGTGAGTTAGCAATGAACGGTGTTTCGTAAGCTAAAAGTGAGTTAGCAATGAGCGGTGGTTCGTCGCTAAAGTGAGTTAGCAATGAGCGATGGATTTCGTCCTAAATTGAGTTAGCAATGACGGTCTTTAAATTAAGCTAAATTGAGTTGGCAATGAGCGGTGGTTAAAATTACGAAAGCTAAAGTGAGTTAGCAATGAGCGGTCTTTTTCGTCGCTAAAGTGAGTTAGCAATGAGCGATGTTAAATTCGTCGTTAAAGTGAGTTAGAAATGAGCGGTGGTTAAAATTAAGCTAAAGTGAGTCAGCATTAAGCGGTTGTTTAAATTAAGCTAAAGTGAGTTAGCAATGAGCGGTGGTTCGTCGCTAAAGTGAGTTAGCAATGAAAGGTGGTTAAATTAAGCTAAAAGTGAGTTAGCAATGAGCGGTGGTTCGTCGCTAAAGTGAGTTAGCAATGAGCGGTCGTTTCGTCCCTAAAAGTGAGTTAGCAATGAGCGGTCGTTACGTCGCTAAAGTCAGTTAGCAATGAGCGGTCGTTCGTAAGCTAAAGTGAGTTAGCAATGAGCGGTGGTTCGTAAGCTAAAGTGAGTTAGCAATGAGCGGTCGTTTGCGTCCCTAAAAGTGAGTTTGCAATGAATGGTGGCGGTTTTGTGGCTAAAGTGAGTTAGCAATGAACAGTCTTTCATCTCTAAAGTGAATTAGCAATGAGCGGTCTTTTCGTCGCTAAAGTGAGTTAGCAATGAGCGGTCGTTAAATTAAGCTAAACTGAGTTAGCAATGAGCGATTCGTTAAATTAAGCTAAAGTGAGTTACCAATAAGTGGTGGTTAAATTAAGCTAAAAGTGAGTTAGAAATGAGCGATTCGATTCGTCCCTAAATTGAGTTAGCAATGAGCGACTCCTTTTCGTCGCTAAATTGAGTTAGCAATGAGCGGTGGATTTAGTAAGCTAAAGTGAGTTAGCAATGAATAGTGGTTAAAATTAAGCAAAAAGTGAGTTACCAATGACGGTCGTTTCATCGCTAAAGTGCATTAGCAATGAGCGGTTGTTCCTTCCTAAATTGAGTTAGCAATGACTACTTTTCGTCGCTAAAAGTGAGTTAGCAATGAGCGGTCGTTAAATTAAGCTAAAAGTGAGTTATCAATGAGCGATGGTTTAAATTAAGCTAAAAAGTGAGTTAGCAATGAGCGATTGCGTTAAATCGCTAAAGTGGTTACCAATGGCGGTGGTTTCGTAAGCTAAATTGAGTTAGCAATGTATGGTGGATTTCGTCCCTAAATTGAGTTAACAATGACTCCTTTAAATTAAGCTAAATTGAGTTGGCAATGAGCGATTGGATTAATTAAGCTAAAGTGAGTTAGCAATGAGCGATTCGTTTCGTCGCTAAAGTGAGTTAGCAATGAGCGTTCATTCATTAAGCTAAAGTGAGTTAGCAATGAGCGATTGGTTCGTCGCTAAAGTGGGTTACCAATGGAGCGATTGGTTTCGTCGCTAAAGTGAGTTAGCAATGAGCGATTCGTTCGTTCGCTAAAGTGAGTTAGCAATGAAGACTCCGTTCGTCACTAAATTGAGTTAGCAATGAGCGATTCGTTAAATTAAGCTAAAAGTGAGTTAGCAATGAGCGGTCATTCGTCGCTAAACTGAGTTAGCAATGAGCGGTCGTTCATCGCTAAAGTGAGTTAGCAATGAGCGGTCATTCATCGCTAAAGTGAGTTAGCAATGAGCGGTCATTAAGTAAGCTAAAGTGAGTTAGCAATGAGCGATCGTTCATCGCTAAAGTGAGTAAGCAATGAATGGTCTTTGCGTAAGCTAAAGTGAGTTAGCAATGAGCGGTGGAGTCGTTGCTAAATTGAGTTACCAATGAGCGGTTCGTTTCGTCGCTAAAAGTGAGTTAGCAATGAGCGGTCGTTTGTTCCCTAAAAATTGAGTTAGCAATGAGCGACTCCATTAATTCGTCGCTAAAGTGAGTTAGCAATGAGCGGTCGTTAAATTAAGCTAAAGTGAGTTAGCAATGAGCGGTCTTTCTTCGTTAAAGTGAGTTAGCAATGAGCGGTCGTTCGTCGCTAAAGTGAGTTAGCAATGAGCGGTCTTTAAATTAAGCTAAAAGTGAGTTAGCAATGAACTGTCATTCATCGCTAAAGTGAGTTAGCAATGAGCGGTCGTTAAATTAAGCTAAAGTGAGTTACCAATGAGCGGTCTTTCATGCGCTAAAAGTGAGTTAGCAATGAGCGGTGGTTAAAATTCGCTAAAGTGAGTTAGCAATGAGCGATTGGTTCATCGCTAAAAGTGAGTTAGCAATGAGCGGTGGATTAAATTAAGCTAAAAGTGAGTTAGCAATGAGCGGTCATTAATTAAGCTAAAGTGAGTTAGCAATGAGCGGTTGGATTCGTCGCTAAAGTGAGTTAGCAATGAGCGATTCGTTAAATTAAGCTAAAGTGAGTTAGCAATGAGCGATCGTTTCGTCCTAAATTGAGTTAGCAATGAGCGACTCCTTTAAATGCTAAATTGAGTTGGCAATGAGCGATTCGTTAGGTAAGCTAAAGTGAGTTAGCAATGAGCGGTCTTTCGTCGCTAAAGTGAGTTAGCAATGAGCGGTCGTTAAAATTAAGCTAAAGTGAGTTAGAAATGAGCGATTGGTTTCGTAAGCTAAAGTGAGTCAGCATTAAGCGGTTGTTTCGTAAGCTAAAGTGAGTTAGCAATGAGCGATTGGTTAAATTCGCTAAAGTGAGTTAGCAATGAGCGGTGGTTAAATTCGCTAAAGTGAGTTAGCGATGAGCGATGGTTAAATAAGCTAAAAGTGAGTTAGCAATGAGCGGTCGTTAAGTCCCTAAAAAGTGAGTTAGCAATGAGCGATTGGTTTGTCAGCTAAAGTGAGTTAGCAATGAGCGGTCGTTAATTCGCTAAACTGAGTTAGCAATGAGCGATTGGATTCGTCGCTAAAGTGAGTTACCAATAAGCGATTGGTTAAATTAAGCTAAAAGTGAGTTAGAAATGAGCGGTCGATCATGTCCCTAAAGTGAGTTAGCAATGACTCCTTTCGTAAGCTAAATTGAGTTAGCAATGAGCGATGGTTCGTCGCTAAAAGCGAGTTAGCAATGAAGCGACTCGTTTCGTCGCTAAAGTGAGTTACCAATGACGATGGATTTCATCGCTAAAAGTGCATTAGCAATGAACAGTTGTTCCTTCTAAATTGAGTTAGCAATGACTACTTTTCGTAAGCTAAAGTGAGTTAGCAATGAGCGGTGGTTAAAATTAAGCTAAAGTGAGTTATCAATGAGCGATTCGTTAAATTAAGCTAAAGTGAGTTAGCAATGAGCGATTGGTTAAATAAGCTAAAAGTGAGTTACCAATGGCGGTGGATTCATTAAGCTAAATTGAGTTAGCAATGAAGCGATTCTTTCGTCCCTAAATTGAGTTAGCAACAACTCCTTTCGTAAGCTAAATTGAGTTGGCAATGAGCGGTGGTTAAATTAAGCTAAAGTGAGTTAGCAATGAGCGATTGGATTAAATTAAGCTAAAGTGAGTTAGCAAGAAGCGTTCATTCGTCGCTAAAGTGAGTTAGCAATGAGCGATTGGTTCGTCACTGAAGTGGGTTACCAATGAGCGTTGGATTAAAATTCGCTAAAGTGAGTTAGCAATGAGCGATTGGTTCGTCCTAAAGTGAGTTAGCAATGACTGGTTTCGTCACTAAATTGAGTTAGCAATGAGCGATTGGATTTCGTCGCTAAGCTAAAGTGAGTTAGCAATGAGCGGTCATTAGGTCGCTAAAGTGAGTTAGCAATGAGCGGTGGATTTATTAAGCTATAGTGAGTTAGCAATGAGCGGTCATTCGTCGCTAAAGTGAGTTAGCAATGAGCGGTCATTAAATTCGCTAAAGTTAGTTAGCAATGAGCGATTCGTTGCGTCCCTAAAGTGAGTTAGCAATGAGCGGTCTTAAATTTGCTAAATTGAGTTACCAATGAGCGGTCTTTAAATTAAGCTAAAGTGAGTTAGCAATGACGGTCGTTAGTCCCAAAATTGAGTTAGCAATGACTCCATTAATAAGCTAAATTGAGTTAGCAATGAGCGATTGGTTAAATTAAGCTAAAGTGAGTTAGCAATGAGCGGTCTTTCCTCGTTAAAGTGAGTTAGCAATGAGCGATTGGATTTCATCGCTAAAAAGTGAGTTACCAATGAGCGATCTTTCATTCGCTAAAGTGAGTTAGCAATGAACTGTCATTCATTGCTAAAAGTGAGTTAGCAATGAGCGGTGGTTCGTAAGCTAAAGTGAGTTAGCCATGAGCGGTGGTTTCGTCGCTAAAGTGAGTTAGCCATGAGCGGTGGTTAAATTAAGCTAAAGTGAGTTAGCAATGAGCGGTTCGTTCGTGGCTAAAGTGAGTTAGCAATGAGCGGTCGTTTTGTGGCTAAAGTGAGTTAGCAATGAAGCGGTCGTTTGCATTAAGCTAAAGTGAGTTAGCAATGAGCGGTCTTTCGTCGCTAAAGTGAGTTAGCAATGAGCGGTCGTACATCGCTAAAGTGAGTTAGCAATGAGCGATGGTTTGGTCACTAAAGTGAGTCAGCAATCAGCGGTTGTTAGATAAGCTAAAGTGAGTCAGCAATGAGCGGTTGTTAAATTAAGCTAAAGTGAGTTTGCAATGAGCGGTCGTTCGTCGCTAAAGTGAGTTAGCAATGAAGCGGTTGTTTCGTAAGCTAAAGTGAGTTAGCAATGAACTGTGGTTCGTCGCTAAAGTGAGTTAGCAATGAGCGATTCGTTTCGTCGCTAAAGTGAGTTAGCAATGAGCGATTGGTTTAATTAAGCTAAAAGTGAGTTAGCAATGAGCGATTGGTTTCGTCGCTAAAGTGAGTTAGCCATGAGCGATTCGTCAGCTAAAGTGAGATAGCAATGAACGGTTGTTCGTCCCTAAAGTGAGTTTGTAATGAGCGGTCGTTCGTCGCTAAAGTGAGTTAGCAATTAACAGTCTTTTGTATCTAAAGTGAGTTAGCAATGAACGGTCTTTCGTCGCTAAAGTGAGTTAGCAATGAACGGACGTTCGTCGCTAAAGTGAGTTAGCAATGAGCGGTCGTTAAATTAAGCTAAAGTGAGTTACTAATAAGTGGTCGTCCCGATCGCTAAAGTGAGTTAGCAATGAGCGATTCGTCGTCCTAAATTGAGTTAGCAATGAGCGACTCCTTTAAATTCGCTAAATTGAGTTTGCAATGAGCGGTGGTTAAAATTAAGCTAAAAGTGAGTTAGCAATGAATAGTCATTAAGCTAAAAGTGAGTTACCAATGAGCGGTGGAGTTCGTAAGCTAAAGTGAGTTAGCAATGAGCGGTTGTTAGTCCCTAAATTGAGTTAGCAATGACTCCTTTCGTAAGCTAAAGTGAGTTAGCAATGAGCGATTGGTTTCGTAAGCTAAAGTGAGTTAGCAATGAGCGATTGGATTTTCGTAAGCTAAAAGTGAGTTAGCAATGAGCGGTCGTTAAAATTCGCTAAAGTGAGTTACCAATGGCGGTCGTTCGTCGCTAAAGTGAGTTAGCAATGAGCGGTCTCTTGTCCCTAAATTGAGTTAGCAATGAGCGACTCCTTTTCGTCGCTAAATTAAGTTGGCAATGAGCGGTCGTTAAATTAAGCTAAAGTGAGTTTGCAATGAGCGGTCTTTCGTCGCTAAAGTGAGTTAGCAATGAGCGATGGTTCGTAAGCTAAAGTGAGTTAGCAATGAGCGGTCGTTCGTCGCTAAAGTGAGTTAGCAATGAGCGGTTGTTAAATTAAGCTAAAGTGAGTTAGCAATGAGCGGTCGTTCGTCGCTAAGCTAAAAGTGAGTTAACAATGAAAAGGTGGTTGGATTAAGCTAAAAGTGAGTTAGCAATGAGCGGTTGTTCGTCGCTAAAGCAAAGTTAGCACTAAGCGGTCGTTCGTCCCTTTAAGTGAGTTAGCAATGAACAGTGGTTAAATTCGCTAAAGTCAATTAGCAATAAGCGGTGGATTTCGTCGCTAAAAGTGAGTTGGCCATGAGCGGTGGTTAAAATTAAGCTAAAGTGAGTTAGTAATGAATGGTGGATTTCGTCCTAAAGTGAGTTTGCAATGAGCGGTGGATTCGTCGCTAAAGTGAGTTAGCAATGAAAAGTCTTTCCTCTTTATTGTGAGTTAGCAATGAGCGGTCTTTAAATTCGCTAAAGTGAGTTAGCAATGAGCGATTAGATTCGTAAGCTAAACTTTGTTAGCAATGAGCGATGGGTTAAAGTAAGCTAAAATTGAGTTACCAATAAGTGGTGGATTTCGTCGCTAAAGTGAGTTAGCAATGAGCGGTCGTTCGTCCCTAAAATTGAGTTAGCAATGACTCCATTCGTCGCTAAATTGAGTTAGCAATGAGCGATTCGTTCGTCGCTAAAGCGAGTTAGCAATGAATAGTGGTTCGTCGCAAAAAGTGAGTTACCAATGAGCGATTGGTTTCGTAAGCTAAAGTGAATTAGCATTGAACGGTTGTTAGATCCCTAAATTGAGTTAGCAATGAGCGACTCCTTTAAAATTAAGCTAAAGTGAGTTAGCAATGAGCGATTAGTTAATTCGCTATTGTGAGTTAGCAATGAGCGGTGGATTAAATTAAGCTAAAGTGAGTTAGCAATGAGCGGTGGTTTGTCGTCGGCTAAAGTGAGTTAGCAATGAGCGATCGTTCGTCGCTAAAGTGAGTAAGCAATGAGCGATTGGTTAGATCCCAAAAGTGAGTTATAGCGACTCCTTTTAAATTAAGCTAAATTGAGTTAGCAATGAGCGGTGGATTAAATAAGCTAAAGTGAGTTTGCAATGAGCGGTGTTTCCTCGTTAAAGTGAGTTAGCAATGAGCGATTCGATTTAAATAAGCTAAAGTGAGTTACCAATGAGCGGTCTTTAAATAAGCTAAAGTTAGTTAGCAATGAGCGGTCATTCATCGCTAAAAGTGAGTTAGCAATGAGCGGCGTTAATTAAGCTAAAGTGAGTTAGCAATGAGCGGTGGTTAAAATTAAGCTAAAGTGAGTTAGCAATGAGCGGTCGTTCATCGCTAAAGTGAGTTAGCAATGAGCGGTCATTAGTCGCCAAAGTGAGTTAGCAATGAGCGGTTGTTAAATTCGCTAAAGTGAGTTAGCAATGAGCGATTGGTTAGGTCGCTAAAGTGAGTTAGCAATGAGCGGTGGATTAAAATTAAGCTAAAAGTGAGTTAGCAATGAGCGGTGGATTCGTCGCTAAAAGCGAGTTAGCAATGAAGCGGTCGTTAAGTCCCTAAAGTGAGTTAGCAATGAACGGTCGTTAAATTAAGCTAAAAGTGAGTTAGCAATGAGCGGTTCGTTAGTCCCTAAAGTGAGTTTCCAATGAGCGATTGGTTAGGTAAGCTAAAGTGAGTTAGAAATGAACGGTCTTTTCGTCTCAAAAGTGAGTTAGCAATGAGCGGTCTTTCATTAAGCTAAAGTGAGTTAGCAATGAGCGATGGATTAAATTAAGCTAAATTGAGTTACCAATGAGTGGTGGTTCGTAAGCTAAAGTGAGTTAGCATTGAGCGGTAGTTTCGTCGCTAAATTAAGTTAGCAATGAGCGATTCTTTAGGTAAGCTAAAGTGAGTTAGCAATGAGCGGTCATTAGAGTAAGCTAAAGTGAGTTAGCAATGAACGGTGGTTAGATTTGGCTAAAGTGAGTTAGCAATGAGCGATTGGTTCGTCGCTAAAGTGAGTTAGCAATGACTCCTTTCGCTAACTAAATTGAGTTGGCAATGAGCGATTGGTTAAATTAAGCTAAAGTGAGTTAGCAATGAGCGGTCTTTCATCGCTAAAAGTGAGTTAGCAATGAGCGATGGTTAAATTCGCTAAAGTGAGTTTGCAATGAGCGATTGGTTCGTCGCTAAAGTGAGTTAGCAATGAGCGGTGGATGCCGTAAGCTAAAGTGAGTTAGCAATGAGCGATGGTTTCGTAAGCTAAAAGTGAGTTAGCAATGAGCGATTCGTTAAATCCCTAAAGTGAGTTAGCAATGAGCGGTGGTTAAATTAAGCTAAAGTGAGTTAGCAATGAGCGGTGGTTAGATAAGCTAAAGTGAGTTAGCAATGAGCGGTGGTTAAATTAAGCTAAAGTGAGTTAGCAATGAGCGGTGGTTAAATTAAGCTAAAGTGAGTTAGCAATGAGCGATTGGATTCATCTAAAAGTGAGTTAGCAATGAGCGGTCGTTCGTCCCTAAAGTGAGTTAGCAATGAGCGCGGTGGATTAAATCGCTAAAGTGAGTTAGCAATGAGCGGTCGTTAGGTCCCTAAAGTGAGTTAGCAATGAGCGGTGGATTTGGTAAGCTAAAGTGAGTTAGCAATGAGCGGTTCGTTAAATTAAGCTAAAGTGAGTTACCAATAAGTGGTGGATTCAGTAAGCTAAAGTGAGTTAGAAATGAGCGATTCGATTCGTCCCTAAAGTGAGTTAGCAATGAGCGACTCCTTTCGTAAGCTAAATTGAGTTAGCAATGAGCGATTGGTTAAATTAAGCTAAAGTGAGTTAGCAATGAATAGTGGGTTCGTCGTTCAAAAAGTGAGTTACCAATGAGCGGTGGTTCATCGCTAAAGAAAGTTAGCAATGAGCGGTTGTTCCTCCCTAAAGTGAGTTAGCGAGCGATTTTTAGGTAAGCTAAAGTGAGTTAGCCATGAGCGGTCGTTAAATTAAGCTAAAATGAGTTATCAATGAGCGATTAGTTCATCGCTAAAGTGAGTTAGCAATGAAGCGGTGGTTTCGTAAGCTAAAGTGAGTTACCAATGAGCGGTGGATTCGTCGCTAAATTGAGTTAGCAATGAGCGGTCGCTCGTCCCTAAAGTGAGTTAGCAATGACTCCTTTTCGTCGCTAAATTGAGTTGGCAATGAGCGATTCGTTAAAGTTGCAAAAGTGAGTTAGCAATGGCGATTGGATTAATTTGCTAAAAGTGAGTTAGCAATGAACAATGGTTAGGGCTAAAAGTGAGTTAGCAATGAGCGATTGGTTCGTAAGCTAAAGTGAGTTAGCAATGAGCGGTCGCTTTTCGTCCCTAAATTGAGTGAGCGACTCCTTTAAAATTAGCTAAATTGAGTTGGCAATGAGCGGTCGTTAAAATTAAGCTAAAGTGAGTTAGCAATGAGCGGTCTTTCGTCGCTAAAGTGAGTTAGCAATGAGCGATGGTTCGTAAGCTAAAGTGAGTTAGCAATGAGCGGTTGTTCATCGCTAAAGTGAGTTAGCATTGAGCGGTTGTTTACGTCGCAAGCAAAAGTGAGTTAGCAATGAGCGATTGGTTAGGTAAGCTAAAGTGAGTTAGCAATGAAAGGTCCTTCTTAGCTAAAAGTGAGTTAGCAATGAGCGGTCGTTTCATCGCTAAATTTGAGTTAGCAATGAGCGATTCTTTAGTCCCTAAAGTGAGTTAGCAATGAGCGATTGGATTTAAGCTAAAAGTCTGAGTTAGCAATGAGCGATTGGATTAGGTAAAGCTAAAGTGAGTTAGCCATGAGCGATTGGATTAGGTAAGCTAAAGTGAGTTAGCCATGAGCGATGGATTAAATTAAGCTAAAGTGAGTTAGCAATGAGCGATTCGTTAAATTAAGCTAAAAGTGAGTTTGTAATGAATGGTGGTTTGGTAAGCTAAAGTGAGTTAGCAATGAACGTCTTTCGTCTCTAAAAGTGAATTAGCAATGAGCGGTCTTTTCGTCGCTAAAGTGAGTTAGCAATGAGCGGTTGTTCCTGGCTAAATTGAGTTAGCAATGAGCGACACCTTTCGTCAGCTAAAGTGAGTTAGCCATGAGCGGTCGTTTAAATAAGCTAAAATGAGTTATCAATGAGCGATTGGATTAGTCACTAAATTGAGTTAGCAATGAGCGGTTTAAATTAAAAGTGAGTTACCAATGGCGATTGGTTAAATTAAGCTAAATTGAGTTAGCAATGAGCGATTAAGTTCGTCCCTAAATTGAGTTGCAATGACTCCATTCTTTTCGCTAAAGTGAGTTAGCAATGAGCGATCGTTAAATTAAGCTAAAAGCGAGTTAGCAATGAATAGTGGATTCGTCGCCAAAAGTGAGTTACCAATGAGCGATTGGTTCGTAAGCTAAAGTGAATTAGCATTGAACGGTTGTTAATTCCCTAAAAATTGAGTTAGCAATGAGCGACTCCTTTACGTCGCTAAAAGTGAGTTAGCAAAATGAGCGATTCGATTTCGTCGCTAACTAAAGTGAGTTAGCAATGAGCGGTGGATTTAAATTAAGCTAAAAAGTTAGCAATGAGCGGTCGTTAATTAAGCTAAAGTGAGTTAGCAATGAGCGATTCGATTTCGCTAAAAGTGAGTAAGCAATGAGCGATCGTTCCGTCCCAAAATTGAGTTAGCAACTCCTCCGTTTCATCGCTAAAAGTGAGTTAGCAATGAGCGGTGGATTTAAATTAAGCTAAAGTGAGTTTGCAATGAGCGGTGTTTTCGTTAAAGTGAGTTAGCAATGAGCGATTGGATTGCGTCGCTAAAGTGAGTTACCAATGAGCGGTCTTTATTCGCTAAAGTGAGTTAGCAATGAGCGGTGGTTTCGTCGCTAAAAGTGAGTTAGCAATGAGCGATGCGTTCATAAGCTAAAGTGAGTTAGCAATGAGCGATTCGTTTAAATTAAGCTAAAAAGTGAGTTAGCAATGAGCGATTAGTTCGTCGCTAAAGTGAGTTAGCAATGAGCGGTCGTTAAAATTAAGCTAAAGTGAGTTAGCAATGAGCGATTGGTTTCGTAAATTAAAAGTGAGTTAGCAATGAGCGATTGGATTTCATTAAGCTAAAGTGAGTTTGCAATGAGCGGTGGTTAGTAAGCTAAAAGTGAGTTAGCAATGAAGGTGGTTAAATTAAGCTAAAGTGACTTAGCAATGAGCGGTAGTTAGTCCTAAAGTGAGTTAGCAATGAACGGTCCTTTAAATTAAGCTAAAAGTGAGTTAGCAATGAGCATTGGATTACCGTCCCTAAAGTGAGTTAGCAATGAGCAGTGGTTTCATTAAGCTAAAAGTGAGTTAGCAATGAACAGTCTTTAAGTCTCTAAAAAGTGAGTTAGCAATGAGCGGTGGTTTAAATTAAGCTAAAGTGAGTTGGCAATGAAGCGGTCGTTAAATTAAGCTAAAGTGAGTTAGCGGCAATAAGCGGTCTTTCATTAACTAAAAGTGAGTTAGCAATGAGCGATGGTCCAAGTAAGTTTCATTAAGCTAAAGTGAGTTTGCAATGAGCGGTGGATTAAATTAAGCTAAAGTGAGTTAGCAATGAGCGGTCGTTAAATTCGCTAAAGTGAGTTAGCTAAAGATGAGCGATTGGTTAGTAAGCTAAATTGAGTTAGCAATGAAGCGGTCTTTAGCTAAAAGTGAGTTAGCAATGAGCGATCGTTAAATTTCTAAAATGAGTTGGCAATGAGCGATTCGTTCGTCGCTAAAGTGAGGTTAGCAATGAGCGGTGGATTAAATTAAGCTAAACTGAGTTAGCAATGAGCGGTCTTTTAGGTAAGCTAAAGTGAGTTAGCAATGAGCGATGGATTCGTCGCTAAAAATGAGTTAGCAATGAGCGGTTTAGGTCTCTAAAGTGAGTTAGCAATGAGCGGTCGTTAGGTAAGCTAAAGTGAGTTAGCAATGAGCGATTGGTTTAAATTAAACTAGCTAAAATTGAGTTAGCAATGAGCGGTCTTTTGGATCCCTTAAAGTGAGTTAGCAATGAGCGATGGTTCGTCGCTAAACTGAGTTACCAATGAGTGGTGGTTCCTAAGCTAAAGTGAGTTAGAGATGAAGCGATTCGTTGGTCGCTAAATTGAGTTAGCAATGAGCGACTGGTTTAGTCCCTAAAGTGAGTTAGCAATGAGCGATTGGTTAGAAATTAAGCTAAAAGCGAGTTAGCAATGAATAGTGGTTAGGTCCCTAAAGATGAGTTAGCAATGAGCGGTCGTTCATCGCTAAAGTGCATTAGCAATGAGCGGTCGTTAAATTCCTAAATTGAGTTACCAATGAGTGGTCCTTTAAATTAAGCTAAAAAGTGAGTTAGAAATGAGCGATTGATTCGTCCCTAAAATGAGTTTATGAGCTAAGCTAAATTGAGTTAGCAATGAGCGATGGTTCGTGGCTAAGAAGTGGTACCAATGAAGCGATTGGATTAGGCTAAATTGAGTTACCAATGAGCGATTTTTTCATAAGCTAAATTGAGTTAGCAATGAGCGGTTGTTCAATTCGTCTAAATTGAGTTATCAATGACTCGTTCGCGTCGCTAAAGTGAGTTAGCAATGAGCGGTGGTTAAATTAAGTTGCTAAAGTGAGTTATCAATGAGCGATTGGTTTCATTGCTAAAGTGAGTTAGCAATGAGCGATTGGATTCGTCGCTAAAAGTGGGTTACCAATGAGCGGTCGTTAAATTAAGCTAAATTGAGTTAGCAATGAGCCTTTGTTTCGTCCTAAATTGAGTTAGCGAATAAGCGGTTGGCAATGAGCGTGGATTTAAAATGAGGTGAAAATGAGCGGTCGATTTGGATTTAAGCTAAAAAGTGAGTTAGCAATGAGCGATTCGTTCGTCGCTAAATTGAGTTAGCAATGAGCGATTGGATTTTAAGCTAAAGTGAGTGAGCAATGAGCTCCTTTCGTCCCTAAATTGAGTTGGCAAATGGCGGACTTTCGTTGCTAAATTGAGTTGGCAATGGCGGTCGTTCGTCGTTAAAAAAAGTGAGTTAGCAATGAGCGGTCTTTAGGTAAGCTAAAGTGAGTTAGCAATGAGCGGTGGTTAAATTAAGCTAAAGTGAGTTAGCAATGACTCCTTTCATTCGCTAAAGTGAGTCAGCAATGAGCGGTTGTTTCATAAGCTAAAGTGAGTTAGCAATGAGCGGTCTTTTCGTCGCTAAAAGTGAGTTAGCAATGAGCGGTCCTTCTTAAGCTAAAAGTGAGTTAGCAATGAGCGATGGATTAAATCGCTCAAAGTGAGTTAGCAATGAGCGGTCGTTCGTTCTAAAGTGAGTTAGCAATGAGCGTTGGATTTCGTAAAGCTAAAGTCTGTTAGCAATGAAAGGTAAGTTAATTAGCTAAAGTGAGTTAGCGATGAGCGATTCTTTAACGTGATCGCTAAAATTGAGTTAGCAATGAGCGATTGATTTAAATCACTAAAGTGAGTTAGCAATGAGCGGTCGTTAAGTAAGCTCAAAAGTCTGTTAGCAATGAGCGGTGGATTCGTCTCTAAAGTGAGTTAGCAATGAGCGGTCTTTTCGTCTCTAAAAAGTGAATTAGCAATGAGCGGTCTTTCGTCGCTAAAAGTGAGTTAGCAATGAGCGACACCTTTAGACACCTAAGCTAAAGTGAGTTAGCCATGAGCGATGGATTAAAAGCTAAAATGAGTTATCAATGAGCGATTGGTTCGTCTCTAAAAGTGAGTTAGCAATGAAGCGGTCTTTTCGTCGCTAAAGGAGTTACCAATGAAGCGATTTGTTCCTCCCGGCTAAATTGGGTTAGCAATGAGCGATTCGTTAAATTGAGTAAAGACTCCTTTAGTTAGCTAAATGAGCGATGGATTAAAATTAAGCTAAAGTGAGTTAGCAAATGAGCGATTACCGTCAGCTAAAGTGAGTTGGCAATGAAGCGGTCATTAAATTAAGCTAAAGTGAGTTAGCAATGAGCGATTAGTTAGTCCTTAAAGTGGGTTACCAATGGCGGTCGTTAATTAAGCTAAAGTGAGTTAGCAATGAGCGAGTTCGACTCCTTTAAATCCTAAATTGAGTTACCAATGAGCGGTCGATTCGTCGCTAAATTGAGTTAGCAATGAGCGGTCGTTTGAGCCAAGCTGTAGTGAGTTAGCAATGAGCGGTCATTAAAATTAAGCTAAAGAGTTAGCAATGAGCGGTCATTCATTAAGCTAAAGTGAGTTAGCAATGACGATTCGTTCGTAAGCTAAAGTGAGTTAGCAATGAGCGGTGATTCGTCGCTAAAGTGGAGTTAGCAATGAGCGGTCATTAGATCAATAAAGTGAGTTACCAATGACTGGTAGATCATAAGCTAAAGTGAGTTAGCAATGAGCGGTCGTTAAATCCCCAAAATTGAGGTTAGCAACGACTCCATTAGGTAAAATAAATTGAGTTAGCAATGAGCGGTGGTTAATGCTAAAATGAGTTAGCAATGAGCGGTCTTTTGGGCTTTAAAAGTGAGTTAGCAATGAGCGACTGGATTAAATTCGCTAAAGTGAGTTACCAATGAGCGGTCTTTCGTCGCTAAAGTGAGTTAGCCATGAGCGGTCATTCATCTTAAAAGTGAGTTAGCAATGAATGGTGGATAAATTAAGCTAAAGTGAGTTAGCAATGAGCGGTCGTTAAATTAAGCTAAAAGTGAGTTAGCCATGAGCGGTCCATTTGTCGCTAAAGTGAGTTAGCAATGAGCGGTCGTTAAAATTAAGCTAAAAAGTGAGTTAGTAATGAGCGGTCTTTCCGTCGCTAAAGTGAGTTAGCAATGAGCGATGGATTAAATAAGCTAAAGTGAGTTATGCAATGAGCGGTCTTTAAATTCGCTAAAGTGAGTTAGCAATGAGCGGTCATTCATAAGCTAAAGTGAGTTAGCAATGAGCGGTGGATTCGTCGGTAAGCTAAAGTGAGTCAGCAATGAGCGGTTGTTATTAAAGCTAAAAAAGTGAGTTAGCAATGAGCGATGTTTTAGTCGCTAAAGTGAGTTAGCAATGAAAAGTGGTTAAATTAGCTAAAAGTGAGTTAGCAATGAGCGGTCGTTTCGCTAAGTGAGTTAGCAATGAGCGATCGTTCGTAAGCTAAAGTGAGTTAGCAATGAAGCGGTCTTTAAATTAAGCTAAAGTCAGTTAGCAATGAGCGATTCGTTAAGATAAGCTAAAGTGAGTTAGCAATGAGCGGTCGTTTGTCGCTAAAGTGAGATAGCAATGAAGCGGTTGTTAGGTCCTAAAGTGAGTTTGCAATGAGCGGTGGTTTGTCGCTAATGTGAGTTAGCAATGAACGGTCTTTAAAATCTAAATTGAGTTAGCAATGAGCGGTCTTTTACTGCGTCGCTAAAGTGAGTTGGCAATGAGCGGGCGTTAAATTAAGCTAATGTGAGTTAGCAATGAGCTGTGGATTATTAAGCTAAAGTCAGTTAGCAATAAGCGGTGGTTTCGTCGCTAAAAGTGAGTTAGCAATGAGCGATGCGTTAGTGGCTAAATTGAGTTAGCAATGAGCTCCTTTCGTAAGCTAAATTGAGTTAGCAATGAGCGATTGGATTCATTAAGCAATGAATAGTGGTTAAATGATGGATTGAGTTAGTTGCAATGAGCGATTCTTTTCGTCGCTAAAAGTGAGTTAGCAACTCGGTTGTTCGTCGCTAAATTGAGTTAGCGACTCCTTTTAAATTAAGCTAAGTGAGTTAATAATGAATAGTGGGTTAAATAAAGCTAAAGTGAGTTACCAATGAGCGATTGGATTTAAATTAAGCTAAAGTGAGTTAACAATGAGCGGTTGATCGTCCCTAAATTGAGTTGCAATGGCACTCCTTTTGGTCGCTAAAGTGAGTTAGAAATGAGCGATTAAGGATAAATTGAGTTAAACTCCCTCGTTAGCTAAATGAGTTGGCAATGAGCGGTTTGTTTGCGCTAAAAGTGAGTTAGCAATGAGCGATTGGATTTCGTCGCTAAAGTGAGTTACCAATGAGCGATTGGTTAAAATTAAAAGTGAGTTAGAAATGAGCGGTTCCTTCGTCGAGGTAGCACTAAATTGAGTTAGCTGTCCCTAGCGTGAGTTAGCAATGCTAAAGTGAGTGGAAAAAAGTCAATGAGCGGTTGTTAAATTAAGCAAAAGTGAGTTAGCAATGAGCGATTCGTTAAATTGCTAAAAGTGAGTTAACAATGAGCGTCGTGCGTCCTAAAGTGAGTTAGCAATGAGCGGTAGTTAAAATTAAACTAAAAGTGAGTTAGCAATGAGCGATTCTTTAAAATCTCTAAAGTGAGTTAGCAATGAGCGGTCTTTCGTAATCTAAAAGTGAGTTAGCAATGAGCGGTGGTTAGCAATAGCTAAAATGAGTTAACAATGAAGCGATGGTTAAATTTGCTAAAGTGAGTTAGTAATGTTGGCGGTTCGTCACTAAATTGAGTTTGCAATGAGCGGTCTTTAGATTCTTCTAAATTGAGTTAACAATGAAGCGATTCTTTACGTCTCTAAGTGAGTTAGCAATGAGCGGTCGTTAGGTAAGCTAAAGTGAGTTGGCCAATGAGCGGTCGTTAAATTAAGCTAAAGTGAGTTAGCAATGAGCGGTGGTTGCGTCCTAAAATTGAGTTAGCAATGAAGCGATTGTTATTAAGCTAAAAGTGAGTTAGCAATGAAAAGTCTTTTCGTCCCTAAATTGAGTTAGCAATGAGCTTTCTTTAAATTAAGCTAAAGTGAGTTAGCAATGAGCGTTAGTTAGGTTAAAATGAGCGATGGATTAGGTAAGCTAAACTTGAGTTAGCAATGAGCGATGGATCATCGCTAAAGTGAGTAAGCAATAAGCGATTGGATTGCGTCGTTAAAGTGAGTTAGCAATGAGCGGTAGGTGCGTCGCTAAAGTGAGTTACCAATGAGTGGTCGCTTTCGTTGCTAAAGTGAGTTAGCAATGACGATGGTTTCCAAAGCTAAAATTGAGTTAGCAATGAGCGACTCCTTTAAAATTAAGCTAAATTGAGTTAGCAATGAGCGGTGCGTTAAAGTAAGCTAAAGTGAGTTAGCAATGAGCGGTCTTTCCTCCCTAAAGTGAGTTAGCAATGAGCTCTTTTTCGTCGTTAAAAGTGAGTTACCAATGAGCGGTCTTTCGTAAACTAAAGTGAGTTAGCAATGAGCGTTGGTTCGTTGCTAAAGTGAGTTAGCAATGAGCGATGGATTAAAATTCCCAAGTGAGTTGGCAATGAGCTGGTTTCATGCATTAAAGTGAGTAAGCAATGAGCGATTAGTTGCGTTAAAGTGAGTTAAAATGAGCGGTTCTTTCCTCCTTAAAGTGAGTTAGCAATGAATGGTGGGTTCGTTGCTAAAAGTGAGTTACCAATGGCGGTGGATTAAGTTCCCAAAAGTGAGTTAGCAATGACTCGTTAGATTAAGCTAAATTGAGTTGCAATGAGCGATTGGTTAAAATGCTAAATTGAGTTAGCAATGAAGCGATGGATTCCTCGCTTAAGTGAGTTAGCAATGAGCGGTCTTTCCTCACCTAAAGTGAGTAAGCAATGAGCGGTCTTTATTAGCTAAAGTGAGTTGCAATGAGCGGTGCGTTCGTCACTAAAGTGAGTTAGCAATGACGGTGGGTTACGTTGCTAAAAGTGGGGAGTTAGCAATGAGCGGTTGTTTCGTCGCTAAAGTGAGTTAACAATGAGCGATTAAATGCATTAAAAGTGAGTTAGCAATGAAGCGGTTCGTTCGTGTTAAAGTGAGTTAGCAATGAATGGTAGGTTCCGTCGCTAAAGTGAGCTAGCAATGAGCGATTCGTTAAAACCGCTAAAGTGAGTTACCAATGAGCGGTCTTTCCCAAAATTGAGTTAGCAATGAGCTCCTTTAGGTAAGCTAAAGTGAGTTAGCAATGAGCGGTCGTTAGGTGGCTAAAGTGAGTTGCAATGAGCGATGTCTTTCGTCCTAAAGTGAGTTAGCAATGAGCGGTCGTTAAATTCGCTAAAGTGAGTTAGCAATGAACTGTCTTTAAATCAGCTAAAGTGAGTTAGCAATGAGCGATGGTTAAAATTAAGCTAAAGTGAGTTAGCAATGAGCGATTGCGTTCGTCGCTAAAGTGAGTTAGCAATGAGCGATTGGTTTGTCCGCTAAAGTGAGTTAGCAATGAGCTCGTTAAAATTAGCTAAAGTGAGTTAGCAATGAACAGTGGTTAAATTAAGCTAAAGTGAGTTAGCAATGAATAGTGGTTAACGTCGCTAAAGTGAGTTAGCAATGAGCGGTTAAACCGTGGCTAAAAGTGAGTAAGCAATGAGCGACTCCTTTCCTCGCTAAAAGAGTTAGCAATGAGCGGTAGGTTATGCAGCTAAAGTGAGTTACCAATGAGCGTTAGTTAAATTAAGCTAAAAGTGAGTTAGCAATGACCCGGTGGTTTGTCGAAAATTGAGTTAGCAATGACTCCTTTGCGTTCGCTAAATTGAGTTAGCAATGACGTGGTTAAATTGGCTAAAGTGAGTTAGCAATGAGCGGTTCGTTAATTCGCAAAGTGGTAACCAATGAACTGTCGTTAAATTCGGCAAAAGTGAGTTAGCAATGAGCGGTTGTTTCCGAAAATTGAGTTAATAGCGACTCCTTTAGATGCGGCTAAATTGAGTTAACTTAATGAGCGATTAGTTAAATGCGGCTAAAAGTGAGTTAGCAATGAGCGTTGGATTAAATTAAGCTAAGGGTTACCAATGAACTGTGGATTTAAATTAGCAAAAGTGATTTAGCAATGAGCGGTTGTTCTTCCCTAAATTGAGTAAGCAATGAGCGGTCGTTAGGTAAGCTAAAGTAGGTTAGCTATGAGCGATGGTTCGTAAGCTAAAGTGAGTTAGCAATAGTGTTAGTTAATTAAGCTAAAAGGGAGTTAGCAATGACGGTCGTTTGTCCCAAAATTGAGTTAGCAATTAGCGGTCGATAAATTCGCTAAAGTGAGTAAGCAATGAGCGGTGGATTCGTCGGCTAAAGTGAGTTAGCAATGAGCGGTCTTTCCCACCGTTAAAAGTGAGTTACCAATGAGCGATTGGATTCATGGCTAAAGTGAGTTACCAATGACGGTCTTTAAATTCCCAAATTGAGTTTACCATGAGCGGTCATTAAAATTGGCTAAATTGGGTTAGCAATGAAGGATGGATTTAAATTAGCTAAAGTGAGTTAACCATGAGCGGTCGTTAATTAAGCTTAAAATGAAGTGAGCAATGAGCGGTGGTTAAATTAAGCTGGTTAGCAATGAGCGGTCTTTTAAATGGCTAAAAGTTGGTTGCAATGAGCGATGGTTAATTCGCTGGTATGAGTTAGCAATGAGCGGGCGTTAAATTAAGCTAAAGTGGTTACCAATGAGCGGTGGATTTAAATTAAGCTAAAATAGATACTCTAAATGAATTAGCTTCTACGACTCCTTTAAATTCGCTAAATTGAGTTGGCAATGAGCGGTCGTTAAATGCGCTAAAAGTGAGTTAACAATGAGCGGTCTTTCATCGCTAAAGTGTGAGTTAGCAATGAGCGGTCGTTAAATTAAGCTAAAGGGTTACCAATGAGCGGTCGTTAAGTGGCTAAAGTGAGTAAGCAATGAGCGGTGGATTCGTTCCTAAAGTGAGTTAGAAGATGAGTCGCTAAGTTAGTTGGCATGAAAGCTAAAATGAGTTAGCAATGAGCGGTCGTTCATCCTAAAGTGAGTTAGCAATGAGCGGTCGTTTATTAAGCTAAAAATGAGTTAGCAGCAATGAAGCGATTCGTTCATCCCTAAAGTGAGTTAACAATGAAAAGGTGGATTTAAACTAAAGTGAGTTGAAATGAACGGTCTTTAAATCGCTAAAAGTAGAAGTTAGCAATGAAGCGGTCTTTTCGTCCCCTAAAAAGTGAGTTTGCAATGAAGCGATGGTTTAAATTAAGCTAAAGTGAGTTACCAATGAGCGATTCGTCCTAAAAGTGAGTTGCAATGGCGGTCGTTAAAATTAAGCTAAAGTGAGTTAGAAATGAACAGTCTTCGTCTCTAAATTAAGTTATGATGAGCGGTCTTTAAATTAAGCTAAGTGAGTTTGCAATGAATAGTCGTTTAATTACATAAAAGGGAGTAACCAATGAGCGGTCGATTTAAATTAAAAGTGAATTAGCAATGAGCGGTTGTTTCTTCCTAAATTGAGTTATAGCGACTCCTTTCGTCGCTAAATTGAGTTAGCTATATGAGCGATTGGATTAAATTCAGCTAAGGTGAGTTAGCAATGAAACCGTGGATTCGCTAAAAGTGAGTTACCAATGAGCGGTGGTTAAATTCAGCTAAAAAGTGAATTAGCAATGAGCGGTTGTTTCTTCCTAAATTGAGTAAGCAATGAAGCGACTCCTTTTCGTCGCTAAAGAGAGTTAGCTATGAGCGATGGGTTAAAATTAAGCTAAAGTGAGTTACCAATGAGCGTTAGTTAAAATTAAGCTAAAGTGAGTTAGCAATGAACGGTCGTTTGTCGCAAAAATGAGTTAACAATGAACTCCTTTCGTCGCTAAAATTGAGTTAGCAATGAACGATGGATTTAAAATTAAGCTAAAGAGTTAGCAATGAGCGATCTTAAAATTAAAACTAAAAGTGAGTTAGCAATGAGTGGTTTAAGTCGCTAAAGTGAGTTACCAATGACGGTCGTTTGTCCCAAATTGAGTTAGCCATGAGCGGCTCATTCGCCGCTAAATTGAGTTAGCAATGAAGGGCATTAAACTAGAAATGAAGTTAGCCATGAGCGGTCGTTAAATGCGGCTAAAGTGAGTTAGCAATGAATGAAGCGGTGCGTTCGCTAAAAGTGAGTTACAATGAGCGGTCATTTGTCGCTAAAAGTTAGTTAGCAATGAGCGGTCATTCATAGCTAAAGTGAGTTAGCAATGAAGGTCGATTTAAATAAAGCTAAATGAGTTAACCATATGAGCGGTCGTTAAATTAAGCTAAAAATAGTAAGCAATGAGCGATTGGCTCGTTCCTAAAATTGAGTTAGCAATGACTCGATTTTGTGCTAAAATTGAGTTGGCAATGAGCGATTAGTTCGTCGCTAAAGTGAGTTAGCAATGAGCGGTCTTTCATCGCCGCTAAAGAGGTTACCTAGCGATGGTTAAATTCAGCTAAAGTGAGTAAGCAATGAGCGATTGGATTAGCGTTCTAAGTGAGTTAGCAATGACGACTCCTTTGCGTCGCTAAAGTGAGTTGGCAATGAGCGATGGATTTAGTCGGCTAAAGTGAGTTAACAATGAAGCGGTCTTTCATCGCTAAAGTGAGTTAGCAATGAGCGATGCGTTTGTAAGCTAAAGTGATTTGCAATGAGCGATTCGTTAGATCCTAAAATTGAGTTTGCAATGAAAGGTGGTTAAAATTAAGCTAAAAAAGTGAGTTAGAAATGAAAGCGGTCTTTTCGTCTCTAAAGTGAGTTAGCAATGAGCGGTCTTCGTCCCTTAAAGTGAGTTAGCAATGAGCGATGGTTTATTAAGCTAAAGGGAGTTAGCAATGAGCGATTCGTTTCGTCCCTAAAGTGAGTTTGCAATGAGCGGTCGTTGGAATTAAGCTAAAGTAAGTTAGAAATGAACTCCTTTAATTCTCTAAAATTGAGTTAGCAATGAGCGGTCTTTAAAATTAAGCTAAGCGAGTTAGCAATGAATAGTCGTTAAAAGGCATAAAGTGAGTTACCAATGAGCGGTTGTTGCATTAAGCTAAAGTGATTTAGGAATGAGCGATGCGATGGAATCCCTAAATTAAGTTATAGCGACTCCTTTAAATTAAGCTAAAGTGAGTTAGCTATGAGCATTAGTTAAAATTAAGCTAAAATGAGTTAGCAATGAAGCGTTAGTTCGTCGCTAAAGAGATTTACCAATGAGCGGTTGATGCGTCGCTAAAGTGAATTAGCAATGAGCGGTGATTCGTCCTAAATTGAGTAAACAATGAGCGATTGGATTTAGTGCGGCTAAAAATTGAGTTGGCTATGAGCGGTGGCGTTCGTCGCTAAAGTGAGTTACCAATGAGTGGTTGGATTAAATAAGCTAAAGTAGGTTAGCAATGACGGTGGTTTGTCCCCAAAATTGAGTTACTTGACTCCCAATGAGCGATGAGTTAGCAATGACGATGGATTCGTCATGCTAAAGTGAGTAAGCAATGAATAGTCGTTAAGTGCAAGCAAAAGTGTTAACCAATGAGCGGTGGATTGCGCTAAAGTGAGTTACCAATGAACGGTTGTTCTTCCCCTAAATTGAGTTATGCTTGACTCCTTTAATTTGTCCCCAAAATTGAGTTATATGACGATCCTTTAAATTAGCTAAAGATGAGTTAGCAATGAGCGTTAGTTATGCAGCTAAAAATGAGTTAGCAATGAGCGTTCGTTTGTGCTAAAGTGGTAAGCAATGAGCGGTCGTTAAATTAAAAAGTGAGTTAGCAATGAAGCGGTTGTTCTTCCCTAAGTGAGTAAGCAATGACTGGTTAAATTAAGCTAAAGAGTTAGCTATGAGCATTGTTCGTCGCTAAAGTGAGTTACCAATGAGCGTTCGTTCGTCGGCTAAAGTGAGTTGCAATGAGCGGTCGTTTGTCCTAAAATTGAGTTATGGAGGCGATTAAGTTGCATTCGCTAAAGTGAGTTAGCAATGAGCGGTCGTTAAATAAAGAAATGGAAGTAAGCAATAGAAACGGTCTTTCCTGGTTAAAAGTTAGCTATGAGCGGTTGGATTTAAGCTAAAGTAAAGTTACCAATGAGTGGTCTTTAGTCGCTAAAAGTTAGTTAGAATGACGGTCATTTGTCCCTAAAGTGAAGTTAGCAATGAAGGGCGACTCCTTAAATAAAAATGAGTTAGCCATGAGCGGTGGTTCGTAAGCTAAAAGTGAGTTGAGCAATGAATGGTCTTTCCTCGTTAAAGTGAGTTAGCAATGACGATCATTATTCGCTAAAAGTGAGTTACCAATGAAGCGGTCTTTAAATTAAGCTAAAGTTAGTTAGCCATGAGCGATCATTCATCGCTAAAGGGTTACCAATGAAGGGCGTTAAAATTAAGCTAAAAGTGATAAGCAATGAGCGATTAAGCTCGTTCTAAATTGAGTGAGCTACGACTCCCTAAAATTAGCTAAAGTGAGTTGGCAATGAGCGTCATTAAAATTAAGCTAAAAATGAGTTAGCAATGAGCGATGCTTTCATTAAGCTAAAGTGAGTTAGCAATGAGCGATGCGTTAAATAAGCTAAGAATGGTTACCAATGAGCGATTGAAATTAAGCTAAAAGTCAGTTAGCAATGAGCGGTGGATTCGTTCTAAAATTGAGTTAGAGATGAGCTGGTTAAATTAAGCTAAATTGAGTTGGCAATGAGCGATTAGTTAGATCCCAAAAGTGAGTTAACCGTGAGCGGTCTTTCGTTCGCTAAAGTGAGTTAGCAATGAGCGTCGTTCGTCCCTAAAAGTGAGTTTGCAATGGCGGTGGTTTAAGTCGCTAAAGTCAGTTAGAAATGAAACGGTCGTTAACCGTCTCTAAAGATGTGTTAGCAATGAGCGGTCTGGATTAAATAAGCTAAAGTGAGTTAGCAATGAGCGGTCGTTAAAATTCCTAAAGGGAGTTAGCAATAAGCGGTGGTTAAAATAAGCTAAAGTGAGTTGGCAATGAGCGATGCGTCGTCCCTAAAGTGAGTTTGCAATAGCGACTCCTTTAAAATTAAGCTAAATTGAGTTAGAAATGAACGATTAGTTAAATTCTCAAAAGTGTGTGTTAGCAATGAGCGGTCTTTAAAATTAAGCTAAAATTGAGTTACCAATGAGCGATGGTCGCTAAAAGTGAATTACCAAAAACGTTACCAATAAGTGGTGGATGCTTTTAAATTAGCTAAAAGTGAGTTAGCAATGAGCGATTCGATGAATCCGCTAAATTAAGTTAGCAATGAGCGACTCCTTTAGTGGCTAAATTGAGTTAGCTTAATGAGCGGTCGTTAAATTAAGCTAAAAAATGAGTTAACAATGAGCGATTCGATCGTCGCTAAAAATTGAGTTACCAATGAGCGGTTGTTAATTAAGCTAAAAGTGAATTAGGAATGAGCGGTAGCTGCGTCCCCTAAATTGAGTTACCAATGAGTGACTCTTTAATTCGCTAAAAAGTGGAGTTAATATGACAGTCGTTTGTCCCAAAATGAGTTAACAATGAGCTCCTTTAAAATTAAGCTAAAATTGAGTTAGCAATGAGCGATGGGTTAAATGCAGCTAAGTGAGTTCGCTAATGAATAGTCGTTAAATTACATAAAGTGGTAACCAATGAGCGATTAGTTAAATTGTAAAAGTGAATTAGCAATGAGCGGTTGTTCTTCCCTAAATTGAGTTGTAGCGACTCCTTTAAATTAAGCTAAAGTGAGTTAGCTATGAGCGGTGGATTTAAATTAAGCTAAAGTGAGTTAGCAATGACGTTAGTTCGTCGCTAAAATTGATTAGCAATGAGCGTTGGATTCATTAAGCTAAAGAGTTGTAATGAGCGGTGGATTAAATTAAGCTAAAGTGAGTTAGCAATGAGCGGTCGTTAAATTCGCTAAAGTGAGTTAGCAATGAGCGGTCGTTTCGTCGCTAAAGTGAGTTAGCAATGAGCGGTCGATTGTCCTAAAAGTGAGTTAGCAATGAGCGGTAAATTGCTAAAGTGAGTTAGCAATGAGCGATTGGTTCGTAAGCTAAAGTGAGTTAGCAATGAGCGTGGATTCGTCGCTAAAGTGAGTTACCAATGAGCGATGGTGGATTCGTCGCTAAAGTGAGTTAGCAATGAGCGGTCGTTTCGTCGCTAAAAGTGAGTTAGCAATGACGGTCGTT
>JAINDJ010000171.1:0-49436 GCA_019845555.1 Aristolochia fimbriata
ATTCATTGTGAACTCACTTTAGCGACGAACGACCGTTCATTGCAAACTCACTTTAGCGACGAACGACCGTTCATTGCAAACTCACTTTAGCGACGAACGACCGTTCTTTGCTAACTCACTTTAACGACGAACGACCGTTCTTTGCGAACTCACTTTAGCGACGAACGACCGTTCATTGCTAACTCACTTTAGCGACGAACGGCCGTTCATTTCAAACTCACTTTAGCGACGAACGACCGTTCATTGCTAACTCACGTTAACGACGAACGACCGTTCATTGCAAACTCACTTAAGCGACGAACGACCGTTCATTGCGAACTCACTTTAGCGACGAACGACCGTTCATTGCGAACACACTTTAGCGACGAACGACCGTTCATTGCGAACTCACTTTAGCGACGAACGACCGTTCATTGCGAACTCACTTTAGCGACGAACGACCATTCATTGCGAACTCACTTTAGCGACGAACGACCGTTCATTGCAAACTCACTTTAGCGACGAACGACCGTTCATTGCTAACTCACTTTAGCGACGAGCGACCGTTCATTGCTAACTCACTTTAGCGACGAGCGACCGTTCATTGCTAACTCACTTTAGCGACGAGCGACCGTTCATTGCTAACTCACTTTAGCGACGAGCGACCGTTCATTGCTAACTCACTTTAGCGACGAGCGACCGTTCATTGCTAACTCACTTTAGCGACGAGCGACCGTTCATTGCTAACTCACTTTAGCGACGAGCGACCGTTCATTGCTAACTCACTTTAGCGACGAGCGACCGTTCATTGCTAACTCACTTTAGCGACGAGCGACCGTTCATTTCTAACTCACTTTAGCGACGAGCGACCGTTCATTGCTAACTCACTTTAGCGACGAGCGACCGTTCATTGCTAACTCACTTTAGCGACGAGCGACCGTTCATTGCTAACTCACTTTAGCGACGAGCGACCGTTCATTGCTAACTCACTTTAGCGGCGAGCGACCGTTCATTGCTAACTCACTTTAGCGACGAGCGACCGTTCATTGCTAACTCACTTTAGCGACGAGCGACCGTTCATTGCTAACTCACTTTAGCGACGAGCGACCGTTCATTGCAAACTCACTTTAGCGACGAGCGACCGTTCATTGCAAACTCACTTTAGCGACGAGCGACCGTTCATTGCTAACTCACTTTAGCGACGAGCGACCGTTCATTTGTGAACTCACTTTAGCGACGAGCGACCGTTCATTGCTAACTCACTTTAGACCGTTCGAGCGACCGTTCATTGCTAACTCACTTTAGCGACGAGCGACCGTTCATTGCTAACTCACTTTAGCGACGAGCGACCGTTCATTGCTAACTCACTTTAGCGACGAGCGACCGTTCATTGCAAACTCACTTTAGCGACGAGCGACCGTTCATTGCTAACTCACTTTAGCGACGAGCGACCGTTCATTGCTAACTCACTTTAGCGACGAGCGACCGTTCATTGCTAACTCACTTTAGCGACGAGCGACCGTTCATTGCTAACTCACTTTAGCGACGAGCGACCGTTCATTGCTAACTCACTTTAGCGACGAGCGACCGTTCATTGCTAACTCACTTTAGCGACGAGCGACCGTTCATTGCAAACTCACTTTAGCGACGAGCGACCGTTCATTGCTAACTCACTTTAGCGACGAGCGACCGTTCATTGCTAACTCACTTTAGCGACGAGCGACCGTTCATTTGAGAACTCACTTTAGCGACGAGCGACCGTTCATTGCTAACTCACTTTAGCGACGAGCGACCGTTCATTGCTAACTCACTTTAGCGACGAGCGACCGTTCATTGCAAACTCACTTTAGCGACGAGCGACCGTTCATTGCAAACTCACTTTAGCGACGAGCGACCGTTCATTGCTAACTCACTTTAGCGACGAGCGACCGTTCATTTTGCTAACTCACTTTAGCGACGAGCGACCGTTCATTGCTAACTCACTTTAGCGACGAGCGGACCGTTCATTGCAAACTCACTTTAGCGACGAGCGACCGTTCATTGCTAACTCACTTTAGCGACGAGCGACCGTTCATTGCTAACTCACTTTAGCGACGAGCGACCGTTCATTGCTAACTCACTTTAGCGACGAGCGACCGTTCATTGCTAACTCACTTTAGCGACGAGCGACCGTTCATTGCTAACTCACTTTAGCGACGAGCGACCGTTCATTGCTAACTCACTTTAGCGACGAGCGACCGTTCATTGCTAACTCACTTTAGCGACGAGCGACCGTTCATTGCTAACTCACTAGCGACGAGCGACCGACAAACTCACTTTAGCGCGAGCGACCGTTCATTGCTAACTCACTTTAGCGACGAGCGACCGTTCATTGCTAACTCACTTTAGCGACGAACGACCGTTCATTGCTAACTCACTTTAACGACGAACGACCGTTCATTGCTAACTCACTTTAGCGACGAACGACCGTTCATTGAGAACTCACTTAAGCGACGAACGACCGTTCATTGCTAACTCACTTTAGCGACGAACGACCGTTCATTGCTAACTCACTTTAGCGACGAACGACCGTTCATTGCAAACTCACTTTAGCGACGAACGACCGTTCATTGCAAACTCACTTTAGCGACGAACGACCGTTCATTGCTAACTCACTTTAGCGACGAACGACCGTTCATTGCTAACTCACTTTAGCGACGAACGACCGTTCATTGCTAACTCACTTTAGCGACGAACGACCGTTCATTGCTAACTCACTTTAGCGACGAGCGACCGTTCATTGCTAACTCACTTTAGCGACGAGCGACCGTTCATTGCTAACTCACTTTAGCGACGAGCGACCGTTCATTGCTAACTCACTTTAGCGACGAGCGACCGTTCATTGCTAACTCACTTTAGCGACGAGCGACCGTTCATTGCTAACTCACTTTAGCGACGAGCGACCGTTCATTGCTAACTCACTTTAGCGACGAGCGACCGTTCATTGCTAACTCACTTTAGCGACGAGCGACCGTTCATTGCTAACTCACTTTAGCGACGAGCGACCGTTCATTGCTAACTCACTTTAGCGACGAGCGACCGTTCATTGCAAACTCACTTTAGCGACGAGCGACCGTTCATTGCTAACTCACTTTAGCGACGAGCGACCGTTCATTGCTAACTCACTTTAGCGACGAGCGACCGTTCATTGCTAACTCTTTAGCGACGAGCGACCGTTCATTGCTAACTCACTTTAGCGACGAGCGACCGTTCATTGCTAACTCACTTTAGCGACGAGCGACCGTTCATTGCTAACTCACTTTAGCGACGAGCGACCGTTCATTGCTAACTCACTTTAGCGACGAGCGACCGTTCATTGCTAACTCACTTTAGCGACGAGCGACCGTTCATTGCTAACTCACTTTAGCGACGAGCGACCGTTCATTCATTAACTCAACTCACGTTTTGCGACGAGCGACCGTTCATTTGCTAACTCACTTTAGCGACGAGCGACCGTTCATTGCTAACTCACTTTTTAGCGACGAGCGACCGTTCATTGCGAACTCACTTTAGCGACGAGCGACCGTTCATTGCTAACTCACTTTAGCGACGAGCGACCGTTCATTGCAAACTCACTTTAGCGACGAGCGACCGTTCATTGCTAACTCACTTTAGCGACGAGCGACCGTTCATTGCTAACTCACTTTAGCGACGAGCGACCGTTCATTGCTAACTCACTTTAGCGACGAGCGACCGTTCATTTGCTAACTCACTTTAGCGACGAGCGACCGTTCATTGCTAACTCACTTTAGCGACGAGCGACCGTTCATTGCTAACTCACTTTAGCGACGAGCGACCGTTCATTGCTAACTCACTTTAGCGACGAGCGACCGTTCATTGCTAACTCACTTTAGCGACGAGCGACCGTTCATTCAAACTCACTTTAGCGACGAGCGACCGTTCATTGCTAACTCACTTTAGCGACGAGCGACCGTTCATTGCTAACTCACTTTAGCGACGAGCGACCGTTCATTGCTAACTCACTTTAGCGACGAGCGACCGTTCATTGCTAACTCACTTTAGCGACGAGCGACCGTTCATTGCTAACTCACTTTAGCGACGAGCGACCGTTCATTCATTAAACTCACTTTAGCGACGAGCGACCGTTCATTGCTAACTCACTTTAGCGACGAGCGACCGTTCATTGCTAACTCACTTTAGCGACGAGCGACCGTTCATTGCTAACTCACTTTAGCGACGAGCGACCGTTCATTGCTAACTCACTTTAGCGACGAGCGACCGTTCATTGCTAACTCACTTTAGCGACGAGCGACCGTTCATTGCTAACTCACTTTAGCGACGAGCGACCGTTCATTGCTAACTCACTTTAGCGACGAGCGACCGTTCATTGCTAACTCACTTTAGCGACGAGCGACCGTTCATTGCTAACTCACTTTAGCGACGAGCGACCCGTTCTTTTGCGACGTTCACTTTCAGCGACGAGCGACCGTTCATTGCTAACTCACTTTAGCGACGAGCGACCGTTCATTGCTAACTCACTTTAGCGACGAGCGACCGTTCATTGCTAACTCACTTTAGCGCGACGAGCGACCGTTCATTGCTAACTCACTTTAGCGACGAGCGACCGTTCATTGCTAACTCACTTTAGCGACGAGCGACCGTTCATTGCTAACTCACTTTAGCGACGAGCGACCGTTCATTGCTAACTCACTTTAGCGACGAGCGACCGTTCATGCTAACTCACTTTAGCGACGAGCGACCGTTCATTCAAACTCACTTTAGCGGCGAACGACCGTTCATTGCTAACTCACTTTAGCGACGAGCGACCGTTCATTGCTAAACTCACTTTAGCGACGAGACGACCGTTCATTGCTAACTCACTTTAGCGACGAGCGACCGTTCATTGCTAACTCACTTTAGCGACGAGCGACCGTTCATTGCTGAACTCACTTTAGCGACGATCGACCGTTCATTGCTAACTCACTTTAGCGACGAGCGACCGTTCATTGCTAACTCACTTTAGCGACGAGCGACCGTTCATTGCTAACTCACTTTAGCGACGAGCGACCGTTCATTGCTAACTCACTTTAGCGACGAGCGACCGTTCATTTGCAAACTCACTTTAGCGACGAGCGACCGTTCATTTGCTAACTCACTTTAGCGACGAGCGACCGTTCATTGCTAACTCACTTTAGCGACGAGCGACCGTTCATTGCTAACTCACTTTAGCGACGAGCGACCGTTCATTGCAAACTCACTTTAGCGACGCGACCGTTCATTGCAAAACTCGACCGTTTTAGCGACGAGCGACCGTTCATTGCTAACTCACTTTAGCGACGAGCGACCGTTCATTGCTAACTCACTTTAGCGACGAGCGACCGTTCATTGCTAACTCTTTAGCGACGAGCGACCGTTCATTGCTAACTCACTTTAGCGACGAGCGACCGTTCATTGCTAACTCACTTTAGCGACGAGCGACCCCGTTCATTGCTAACTCACTTTAGCGCGACGAGCGACCGTTCATTGCAAACTCACTTTAGCGGCGACGAGCGACCGTTCATTGCTAACTCACTTTAGCGACGAGCGACCGTTCATTGCTAACTCACTTTAGCGACGAGCGACCGTTCATTGCTAACTCACTTTAGCGACGAGCGACCGTTCATTGCTAACTTTAGCGACGAGCGACCGTTCATTGCTAACTCACTTTAGCGACGAGCGACCGTTCATTGCTAACTCACTTTAGCGACGAGCGACCGTTCATTGCTAAAACTCACTTTAGCGACGAGCGACCGTTCATTGCTAACTCACTTTAGCGACGAGCGACCGTTCATTGCTAACTCACTTTAGCGACGAGCGACCGTTCATTGCTAAACTCACTTTAGCGACGAGCGACCGTTCATTGCTAACTCACTTTAGCGACGAGCGACCGTTCATTGCAAACTCACTTTAGCGACGAGCGACCGTTCATTGCTAACTCACTTTAGCGACGAGCGACCGTTCATTGCTAACTCACTTTAGCGGACGAGCGACCGTTCATTGCTAACTCACTTTAGCGACGAGCGACCGTTCATTGCTAACTCACTTTAGCGACGAGCGACCGTTCATTGCAAACTCACTTTAGCGACGAGCGACCGTTCATTGCTAACTCACTTTAGCGACGAGCGACCGTTCATTGCTAACTCACTTTAGCGACGAGCGACCGTTCATTGCTAACTCACTTTAGCGACGAGCGACCGTTCATTGCTAACTCACTTTAGCGACGAGCGACCGTTCATTGCTAACTCACTTTAGCGACGAGCGACCGTTCATTGCTAACTCACTTTAGCGACGAGCGACCGTTCATTGCTAACTCACTTTAGCGACGAGCGACCGTTCATTGCAAACTCACTTTAGCGACGAGCGACCGTTCATTGCTAACTCACTTTAGCGACGAGCGACCGTTCATTGCTAACTCACTTTAGCGACGAGCGACCGTTCATTGCTAACTCACTTTAGCGACGAGCGACCGTTCATTCATTTCCTAACTCACTTTAGCGACGAGCGACCGTTCATTGCTAACTCACTTTAGCGACGAGCGACCGTTCATTGCTAACTCACTTTAGCGACGAGCGACCGTTCATTGCAAACTCACTTTAGCGACGAGCGACCGTTCATTGCTAACTCACTTTAGCGACGAGCGACCGTTCATTGCTAACTCACTTTAGCGACGAGCGACCGTTCATTGCTAACTCACTTTAGCGACGAGCGACCGTTCATTGCGAACTCACTTTAGCGACGCGACCGTTCACCGTTCATTGCGACGAGCGACCGTTCACTTTAGCGACGAGCGACCGTTCATTGCTAACTCACTTTAGCGACGAGCGACCGTTCATTGCTAACTCACTTTAGCGACGAGCGACCGTTCATTGCTAACTCACTTTAGCGACGAGCGACCGTTCATTGCTAACTCACTTTAGCGACGAGCGACCGTTCATTGCGAACTCACTTTAGCGACGAGCGACCGTTCATTGCTAAACTCACTTTAGCGACGAGCGACCGTTCATTGCAAACTCACTTTAGCGACGAGCGACCGTTCATTGCTAACTCACTTTAGCGACGAGCGACCGTTCATTGCAAACTCACTTTAGCGACGAGCGACCGTTCATTGCTAACTCACTTTAGCGACGAGCGACCGTTCATTGCTAACTCACTTTAGCGACGAGCGACCGTTCATTGCTAACTCACTTTAGCGACGAGCGCGACCGTTCATTGCTAACTCACTTTAGCGACGAGCGACCGTTCATTGCTAACTCACTTTAGCGACGAGCGACCGTTCATTGCTAACTCACTTTAGCGACGAGCGACCGTTCATTGCTAACTCACTTTAGCGCGACGAGCGACCGTTCATTGCTAACTCACTTTAGCGACGAGCGACCGTTCGTTCGTTCATTGCTAACTCACTTTAGCGACGAGCGACCGTTCATTGCTAACTCACTTTAGCGACGAGCGACCGTTCATTGCTAACTCACTTTAGCGACGAGCGACCGTTCATTGCTACGAGCGACCGTTCATTGCTAACTCACTTTAGCGACGAAGCGACCGTTTCATTGCAAACTCACTTTAGCGACGAGCGACCGTTCATTTGCTAACTCACTTTAGCGACGAGCGACCGTTCATTGCTAACTCACTTTAGCGACGAGCGACCGTTCATTGCTAACTCACTTTAGCGACGAGCGACCGTTCATTGCGAACTCACTTTAGCGACGAGCGACCGTTCATTGCAAACTCACTTTAGCGACGAGCGACCGTTCATTGCTAACTCACTTTAGCGAGCGACGAGCGACCGTTCATTGCTAACTCACTTTAGCGACGAGCGACCGTTCATTGCTAACTCACTTTAGCGACGAGCGACCGTTCATTGCTAAACTCACTTTAGCGACGAGCGACCGTTCATTGCTAACTCACTTTAGCGACGAGCGACCGTTCATTGCTAACTCACTTTAGCGACGAGCGACCGTTCATTGCTAACTCACTTTTAGCGACGAGCGACCGTTCATTGCTAACTCACTTTAGCGACGAGCGACCGTTCATTGCTAAAACTCACTTTAGCGACGAGCGACCGTTCATTGCTAACTCACTTTTAGCGACGAGCGACCGTTCATTGCTAACTCACTTTAGCGACGAGCGACCGTTCATTGCTAACTCACTTTAGCGACGAGCGACCGTTCATTGCTAACTCACTTTAGCGACGAGCGACCGTTCATTGCTAACTCACTTTAGCGACGAGCGACCGTTCATTGCAAACTCACTTTAGCGACGAGCGACCGTTCATTGCTAACTAACTTAGCGACGAGCGACCGTTCGAGCGACCGTTCATTGCGAACTCACTTTAGCGACGAGCGACCGTTCATTGCTAACTCACTTTTAGCGACGAGCGACCGTTCATTGCTAACTCACTTTAGCGACGAGCGACCGTTCATTGCTAACTCACTTTAGCGGACGAGCGACCGTTCATTGCTAACTCACTTTAGCGACGAGCGACCGTTCATTTGCTAACTCACTTTAGCGACGAGCGACCGTTCATTTGCTAACTCACTTTAGCGACGAGCGACCGTTCATTGCGAACTCACTTTAGCGACGAGCGACCGTTCATTTGCTAACTCACTTTAGCGACGAGCGACCGTTCATTGCTAACTCACTTTAGCGACGAGCGACCGTTCATTGCTAACTCACTTTAGCGACGAGCGACCGTTCATTGCAAACTCACTTTAGCGACGAGCGACCGTTCATTGTTAACTCACTTTAGCGACGAGCGACCGTTCATTGCTAACTCACTTTAGCGACGAGCGACCGTTCATTGCTAACTCACTTTAGCGACGAGCGACCGTTCATTGCTAACTCACTTTAGCGACGAGCGACCGTTCATTGCTAACTCACTTTAGCGACGAGCGACCGTTCATTGCTAACTCACTTTAGCGACGAGCGACCGTTCATTGCTAACTCACTTTAGCGACGAGCGACCGTTCATTGCTAAACTCACTTTAGCGACGAGCGACCGTTCATTGCTAACTCACTTTAGCGACGAGCGACCGTTCATTGCTAACTCACTTTAGCGAGAGCGACCGTTCATTGCTAACTCACTTTAGCGACGAGCGACCGTTCATTGCTAACTCACTTTAGCGACGAGCGACCGTTCATTGCTAACTCACTTTAGCGACGAGCGACCGTTCATTGCTAACTCACTTTAGCGACGAGCGACCGTTCATTGCTAACTCACTTTAGCGACGAGCGACCGTTCATTGCTAACTCACTTTAGCGACGAGCGACCGTTCATTGCTAACTCACTTTAGCGACGAGCGACCGTTCATTGCTAACTCACTTTAGCGACGAGCGACCGTTCGAACGACTTTAGCGACGAGCGACCGTTCATTGCTAACTCACTTTAGCGACGAGCGACCGTTCATTCTGCGAACTCACTTTAGCGACGAGCGACCGTTCATTGCTAACTCACTTTAGCGACGAGCGACCGTTCATTGCGCAAACTCACTTTAGCGACGAGCGACCGTTCATTGCAAACTCACTTTAGCGACGAGCGACCGTTCATTGCTAACTCACTTTAGCGACGAGCGACCGTTCATTGCTAACTCTTTTTAGCGACGAGCGACCGTTCATTGCTAACTCACTTTAGCGACGCGACCGTTCATTGCTAACTCACTTTAGCGACGAGCGACCGTTCATTTGCAAACTCACTTTAGCGACGAGCGACCGTTCATTGCTAACTCACTTTAGCGACGAGCGACCGTTCATTGCTAACTCACTTTAGCGACGAGCGACCGTTCATTGCTAACTCACTTTAGCGACGAGCGACCGTTCATTGCTAACTCACTTTAGCGACGAGCGACCGTTCATTTTGCTAACTCACTTTAGCGACGAGCGACCGTTCATTGCTAACTCACTTTAGCGACGAGCGACCGTTCATTGCTAACTCACTTTAGCGACGAGCGACCGTTCATTGCTAACTCACTTTAGCGACGAGCGACCGTTCATTTGCTAACTCACTTTAGCGACGAGCGACCGTTCATTGCTAACTCACTTTAGCGACGAGCGACCGTTCATTGCTAACTCACTTTAGCGACGAGCGACCGTTCATTGCTAACTCACTTTAGCGACGAGCGACCGTTCATTGCTAACTCACTTTAGCGACGAGCGACCGTTCATTGCTAACTCACTTTAGCGACGAGCGACCGTTCATTGCGAACTCAACTCACTTTAGCGACCGAGCGACCGTTCATTGCTAACTCACTTTAGCGACGAGCGACCGTTCATTGCTAACTCACTTTAGCGACGAGCGACCGTTCATTGCAAACTCACTTTAGCGGCGACGAGCGACCGTTCATTGCTAACTCACTTTAGCGACGAGCGACCGTTCATTGCTAACTCACTTTAGCGACGAGCGACCGTTCATTGCTAACTCACTTTAGCGACGAGCGACCGTTCATTGCTAACTCACTTTAGCGACGAGCGACCGTTCATTGCTAACTCACTTTAGCGACGAGCGACCGTTCATTGCTAACTCACTTTAGCGACGAGCGACCGTTCATTGCTAACTCACTTTAGCGACGAGCGACCGTTCATTGCTAACTCACTTTAGCGACGAGCGACCGTTCATTGCTAACTCACTTTAGCGACGAGCGACCGTTCATTTGCTAACTCACTTTAGCGACGAGCGACCGTTCATTGCTAACTCACTTTAGCGACGAGCGACCGTTCATTGCTAACTCACTTTAGCGACGAGCGACCGTTCATTGCTAACTCACTTTAGCGACGAGCGACCGTTCATTGCTAACTCACTTTAGCGACGAGCGACCGTTCATTCATTGCGACGAGCGACCGTTCATTGCTAACTCACTTTAGCGACGAGCGACCGTTCATTTGCTAACTCACTTTAGCGGCGACGAGCGACCGTTCATTGCTAACTCACTTTAGCGACGAGCGACCGTTCATTGCTAACTCACTTTAGCGACGAGCGACCGTTCATTGCTAACTCACTTTAGCGACGAGCGACCGTTCATTGCTAACTCACTTTAGCGACGAGCGACCGTTCATTGCTAACTCACTTTAGCGACGAGCGACCGTTCATTGCTAACTCACTTTAGCGACGAGCGACCGTTCATTGCTAACTCACTTTAGCGACGAGCGACCGTTCATTGCTAACTCACTTTAGCGACGAGACCGTTCATTGCTAACTCACTTTAGCGACGAGCGACGTTCATTGCTAACTCACTTTAGCGACGAGCGACCGTTCATTGCTAACTCACTTTAGCGACGAGCGACCGTTTTAACTCACTTTAGCGACGAGCGACCGTTCATTGCTAACTCACTTTAGCGACGAGCGACCGTTCATTGCTAACTCACTTTAGCGACGAGCGACCGTTCATTGCTAACTCACTTTAGCGACGAGCGACCGTTCATTGCTAACTCACTTTAGCGCGACGCGACCGTTCATTGCTAACTCACTTTAGCGACGAGCGACCGTTCATTGCTAACTCACTTTAGCGACGAGCGACCGTTCATTGCTAACTCACTTTAGCGACGAGCGACCGTTCATTGCTAACTCACTTTAGCGACGAGCGACCGTTCATTGCTAACTCACTTTAGCGACGAGCGACCGTTCGACCGTTCATTGCGACGAGCGACCGTTCACTTTAGCGACGAGCGACCGTTCATTGCTAACTCACTTTAGCGACGAGCGACCGACCGTTCATTGCTAACTCACTTTAGCGACGAGCGACCGTTCATTGCTAACTCACTTTAGCGACGAGCGACCGTTCATTGCTAACTCACTTTAGCGACGAGCGACCGTTCATTCTAATTCACTTTAGCGACGACGAGCGACCGTTCATTGCTAACTCACGACGAGCGACCGTTCATTGCTAACTCACTTAGCGACGAGCGACCGTTCATTGCTAACTCACTTTAGCGACGAGCGACCGTTCATTGCTAACTCACTTTAGCGACGAGCGACCGTTCATTGCAAACTCACTTTAGCGACGAGCGACCGTTCATTGCTAACTCACTTTAGCGACGAGCGACCGTTCATTGCTAACTCACTTTAGCGACGAGCGACCGTTCATTGCTAAACTCACTTTAGCGACGAGCGACCGTTCATTGCTAACTCACTTTAGCGACGAGCGACCGTTCATTGCTAACTCACTTTAGCGACGAGCGACCGTTCATTGCAAACTCACTTTAGCGGACGAGCGACCGTTCATTGCTAACTCACTTTAGCGCGACGAGCGACCGTTCATTGCTAACTCACTTTCGAGCGACCGTTCATTTAACTCACTTTAGCGACGAGCGACCGTTCATTGCTAACTCACTTTAGCGACGAGCGACCGTTCATTGCTAACTCACTTTAGCGACGAGCGACCGTTCATTGCTAACTCACTTTAGCGACGAGCGACCGTTCATTGCTAACTCACTTTAGCGACGAGCGACCGTTCATTGCTAACTCACTTTAGCGACGAGCGACCGTTCATTGCTAACTCACTTTAGCGACGAGCGACCGTTCATTGCTAAACTCACTTTAGCGACGAGCGACCGTTCATTGCTAACTCACTTTAGCGACGAGCGACCGTTCATTGCTAACTCACTTTAGCGACGAGCGACCGTTCATTGCTAACTCACTTTTAGCGACGACGACGTTCATTGCTAACTCACTTTAGCGACGAGCGACCGTTCATTTCATTAACTCACTTTAGCGACGAGCGACCGTTCATTGCTAACTCACTTTAGCGACGAGCGACCGTTCATTCACTTTAGCGACGAACTCACTTTAGCGACGAGCGACCGTTCATTGCTAACTCACTTTAGCGACGAGCGACCGTTCATTGCTAACTCACTTTAGCGACGAGCGACCGTTCATTGCTAACTCACTTTAGCGACGAGCGACCGTTCATTGCTAACTCACTTTAGCGACGAGCGACCGTTCATTGCTAACTCACTTTAGCGACGAGCGACCGTTCATTGCTAACTCACTTTAGCGACGAGCGACCGTTCATTGCTAACTCACTTTAGCGACGAGCGACCGTTCATTGCAAACTCACTTTAGCGACGAGCGACCGTTCATTGCTAAACTCACTTTAGCGACGAGCGACCGTTCATTGCTAACTCACTTTAGCGACGAGCGACCGTTCATTGCTAAACTCACTTTAGCGACTCGACCGTTCATTGCAAACTCAGCGAGCGACCGTTCATTGCTAACTCACTTTAGCGACGAGCGACCGTTCATTGCTAACTCACTTTAGCGACGAGCGACCGTTCATTGCTAACTCACTTTAGCGACGAGCGACCGTTCATTGCAAACTCACTTTAGCGACGAGCGACCGTTCTAACTCACTTTAGCGACGAGCGACCGTTCATTGCAAACTCACTTTAGCGACGAGCGACCGTTCATTGCAAACTCACTTTAGCGACGAGCGACCGTTCATTGCTAACTCACTTTAGCGACGAGCGACCGTTCATTGCTAACTCACTTTAGCGACGAGCGACCGTTCATTGCTAACTCACTTTAGCGACGAGCGACCGTTCATTGCTAACTCACTTTAGCGACGCGACGACGTTCATTGCTAACTCACTTTAGCGACGAGCGACCGTTCATTGCTAACTCACTTTAGCGACGAGCGACCGTTCATTGCAAACTCACTTTAGCGACGAGCGACCGTTCATTGCTAACTCACTTTAGCGACGAGCGACCGTTCATTGCTAACTCACTTTAGCGACGAGCGACCGTTCATTGCTAACTCACTTTTTAGCGCGAGCGACCGTTCATTGCTAACTCACTTTAGCGACGACGAGCGACCTTCATTGCTAACTCACTTTAGCGACGAGCGACCGTTCATTGCTAACTCACTTTAGCGACGAGCGACCGTTCATTGCTAACTCACTTTAGCGACGAGCGACCGTTCATTTAACTCACTTTAGCGAGCGACCGTTCATTGCTAACTCACTTTAGCGACGAGCGACCGTTCATTGCTAACTCACTTTAGCGACGAGCGACCGTTCATTCATTGCTAACTCTTTTAGCGACGAGCGACCGTTCATTGCTAACTCACTTTAGCGACGAGCGACCGTTCATTGCTAACTCACTTTAGCGACGAGCGACCGTTCATTGCTAACTCACTTTAGCGACGAGCGACCGTTCATTGCTAACTCACTTTAGCGACGAGCGACCGTTCATTGCTAACTCACTTTAGCGACGAGCGACCGTTCATTGCTAACTCACTTTAGCGACGAGCGACCGTTCATTGCTAACTCACTTTAGCGACGAGCGACCGTTCATTGCTAACTCACTTTAGCGACGAGCGACCGTTCATTGCTAACTCACTTAGCGACGAGCGACCGTTCATTGCTAACTCTCTTTAGCGACGAGCGACCGTTCATTGCTAACTCACTTTAGCGACGAGCGACCGTTCATTGCTAACTCACTTTAGCGACGAGCGACCGTTCATTGCTAACTCACTTTAGCGACGAGCGACCGTTCATTCATTGCTAACTCACTTTAGCGACGAGCGACCGTTCATTTGCTAACTCACTTTAGCGACGAGCGACCGTTCATTGCTAACTCACTTTAGCGACGAGCGACCGTTCATTGTTCACTTTGCGACGAACGACCGTTCATTTAACTCACTTTAGCGACGAGCGACCGTTCATTGCTAACTCACTTTAGCGACGAGCGACCGTTCATTGCTAACTCACTTTAGCGACGAGCGACCGTTCATTGCTAACTCACTTTTTAGCGACGAGCGACCGTTCATTGCTAACTCACTTTAGCGACGAGCGACCGTTCATTGCTAACTCACTTTAGCGACGAGCGACCGTTCATTGCTAACTCACTTTAGCGACGAGCGACCGTTCATTGCTAACTCACTTTAGCGACGAGCGACCGTTCATTGCTAACTCACTTTAGCGACGAGCGACCGTTCATTGCTAACTCACTTTAGCGACGAGCGACCGTTCATTGCTAACTCACTTTAGCGACGAGCGACCGTTCATTGCTAACTCACTTTAGCGACGAGCGACCGTTCATTGCTAACTCACTTTAGCGACGAGCGACCGTTCATTGCTAACTCACTTTGACGAGCGACCGTTCATTGCTAACTCACTTTAGCGAGCGACCGTTCATTGCTAACTTCACTTTAGCGACGAGCGACCGTTCATTTAACTCACTTTAGCGACGAGCGACCGTTCATTGCTAACTCACTTTAGCGACGAGCGACCGTTCATTTGCTAACTCACTTTAGCGACGAGCGACCGTTCATTGCTAACTCACTTTAGCGACGAGCGACCGTTCATTGCTAACTCACTTTAGCGCGACGAGCGACCGTTCATTGCTAACTCACTTTAGCGACGAGCGACCGTTCATTGCTAACTCACTTTAGCGACGAGCGACCGTTCATTGCTAACTCACTTTAGCGACGAGCGACCGTTCATTGCTAACTCACTTTAGCGACGAGCGACCGTTCATTGCAAACTCACTTTAGCGACGAGCGACCGTTCATTGCTAACTCACTTTAGCGACGAGCGACCGACCGTTCATTGCTAACTCACTTTAGCGACGAGCGACCGTTCATTGCTAACTCACTTTAGCGACGAGCGACCGTTCATTGCTAACTCACTTTAGCGACGAGCGACCGTTCATTGCTAACTCACTTTAGCGACGAGCGACCGTTCATTGCTAACTCACTTTAGCGACGAGCGACCGTTCATTGCTAAACTTTCACTTTAGCGACGAGCGACCGACCGTCACTTTAGCGACGAGCGACCGTTCATTTTAACTCACTTTAGCGAGCGACCGTTCATTGCAAACTCACTTTAGCGACGAGCGACCGTTCATTGCAAACTCACTTTAGCGACGAGCGACCGTTCATTGCTAACTCACTTTAGCGACGAGCGACCGTTCATTGCTAACTCACTTTAGCGACGACGAGCGACCGTTCATTGCTAACTCACTTTAGCGACGAGCGACCGTTCATTGCTAACTCACTTTAGCGACGAGCGACCGTTCATTGCTAACTCTTTAGCGACGAGCGACCGTTCATTGCAAACTCTCTTTAGCGACGAGCGACCGTTCATTTGCTAACTCACTTTAGCGACGAGCGACCGTTCATTGCTAACTCACTTTAGCGACGAGCGACCGTTCATTGCAAACTCTTTTTAGCGAGCGACGACCGTTCATTGCTAACTCACTTTAGCGACGAGCGACCGTTCATTGCTAACTCACTTTCACTTTCATTGCTAACGAGCGACCGTTCATTGCTAACTCACTTTAGCGACGAGCGACCGTTCATTGCTAACTCTTTAGCGACGAGCGACCGTTCATTGCTAACTCACTTTAGCGACGAGCGACCGTTCATTGCTAACTCACTTAGCGACGAGCGACCGTTCATTGCTAACTCACTTTAGCGACGAGCGACCGTTCATTGCTAACTCACTTTAGCGACGAGCGACCGTTCATTGCTAACTCACTTTAGCGACGAGCGACCGTTCGTTCATTGCTAACTCACTTTAGCGACGAGCGACCGTTCATTGCTAACTCACTTTAGCGACGAGCGACCGTTCATTGCTAACTCACTTTAGCGACGAGCGACCGTTCATTTGCTAACTCACTCACGACGAGCGACCGTTCATTGCTAACTCACTTTAGCGACGAGCGACCGTTCATTGCTAACTAACTCACGACCGTTCATTTTAACGAGCGACCGTTCATTGCTAACTCACTTTAGCGACGAGCGACCGTTCATTGCTAACTCACTTTAGCGGCGAGCGACCGTTCATTGCTAACTCACTTTAGCGACGAGCGACCGTTCATTGCTAACTCACTTTAGCGACGAGCGACCGTTCATTGCTAACTCACTTTAGCGACGAGCGACCGTTCATTGCTAACTCACTTTAGCGACGAGCGACCGTTCATTTGCAAACTCACTTTTAGCGACGAGCGACCGTTCATTGCTAACTCACACTTTAGCGACGAGCGACCGTTCATTGCTAACTCACTTTAGCGACGAGCGACCGTTCATTGCTAACTCACTTTAGCGACGAGCGACCGTTCATTGCTAACTCACTTTAGCGACGAGCGACCGTTCATTGCTAACTCACTTTAGCGACGAGCGACCGTTCATTGCTAACTCACTTTAGCGACGAGCGACCGTTCATTGCTAACTCACTTTAGCGACGAGCGACCGTTCATTGCTAACTCACTTTAGCGACGAGCGACCGTTCATTGCTAACTCACTTTAGCGACGAGCGACCGTTCATTGCTAACTCACTTTAGCGACGAGCGACCGTTCATTGCTAACTCACTTTAGCGACGAGCGACCGTTCATTGCTAACTCACTTTAGCGAGCGAGCGACCGTTCATTGCTAACTCACTTTAGCGACGAGCGACCGTTCATTGCTAACTCACTTTAGCGACGAGCGACCGTTCATTGCTAACTCACTTTAGCGAGCGAGCGACCGTTCATTGCTAACTCACTTTAGCGACGAGCGACCGTTCATTCATTAACTAACTCACTTTAGCGACGAGCGACCGTTCATTGCTAACTCACTTTAGCGACGAGCGACCGTTCATTGCTAACTCTTTAGCGACGAGCGACCGTTCATTGCTAACTCACTTTAGCGACGAGCGACCGTTCATTGCTAACTCACTTTAGCGACGAGCGACCGTTCATTGCTAACTCACTTAGCGCGGCGAGCGACCGTTCATTTGCTAACTCACTTTAGCGACGAGCGACCGTTCATTCTTTAACTCACTTTAGCGACGAGCGACCGTTCATTGCTAACTCACTTTAGCGACGAGCGACCGTTCATTGCTAACTCACTTTAGCGACGAGCGTTCGTTTGCTAACTCACTTTAGCGACGAGCGACCGTTCATTGCAAACTCACTTTAGCGACGAGCGACCGTTCATTGCAAACTCACTTTAGCGACGAGCGACCGTTCATTGCTAACTCACTTTAGCGACGAGCGACCGTTCGTTCATAACTAACTCACTTTAGCGACGAGCGACCGTTCATTGCTAACTCACTTTAGCGACGAGCGACCGTTCATTGTTCACTTTGCGACGAGCGACCGTTCACTTTAGCGACGAGCGACCGTTCATTGCTAACTCACTTTAGCGACGAGCGACCGTTCATTGCTAACTCACTTTAGCGACGACGAGCGACCGTTCATTGCTAACTCACTTTAGCGACGAGCGACCGTTCATCATTAAAACTCACTTTAGCGACGAGCGACCGTTCATTGCTAACTCACTTTAGCGACGAGCGACCGTTCATTGCTAACTCACTTTAGCGACGAGCGACCGTTCATTGCTAACTCACTTTAGCGACGAGCGACCGTTCATTGCTAACTCACTTTAGCGACGAGCGACCGTTCATTGCTAACTCACTTTAGCGACGAGCGACCGTTCATTGCTAACTCACTTTAGCGACGAGCGACCGTTCATTGCTAACTCACTTTAGCGACGAGCGACCGTTCATTGCTAACTCACTTTAGCGACGAGCGACCGTTCATTGCTAACTCACTTTAGCGACGAGCGACCGTTCATTGCTAACTCACTTTAGCGACGACCGACCGTTCGTTTGCTAACTCACTTTAGCGACGAGCGACCGTTCATTAACTCACTTTAGCGACGAGCGACCGTTCATTTTGCTAACTCACTTTAGCGACGAGCGACCGTTCATTGCTAACTCACTTTAGCGACGAGCGACCGTTCATTGCTAACTCACTTTAGCGACGAGCGACCGTTCATTGCTAACTCACTTTAGCGACGAGCGACCGTTCATTGCTAACTCACTTTAGCGACGAGCGACCGTTCATTGCTAACTCACTTTAGCGACGAGCGACCGTTCATTGCTAACTCACTTTAGCGACGAGCGACCGTTCATTGCTAACTCACTTTAGCGAGCGAGCGACCGTTCATTGCTAACTCACTTTAGCGACGAGCGACCGTTCATTGCTAACTCACTTTAGCGACGAGCGACCGTTCATTGCTAACTCACTTTAGCGACGAGCGACCGTTCATTGCAAACTCACTTTAGCGACGAGCGACCGTTCATTGCTAACTAACTCACTTTAGCGACGAGCGACCGTTCATTGCTAACTCACTTTAGCGACGAGCGACCGTTCATTGCTAACTCACTTTAGCGACGAGCGACCGTTCATTGCTAACTCACTTTAGCGACGAGCGACCGTTCATTGCTAACTCACTTTAGCGACGAGCGACCGTTCATTGTTCACTTTGCGACGAACGACCGTTCATTCACTTCACTTTAGCGACGAGCGACCGTTCATTTGCTAACTCACTTTAGCGACGAGCGACCGTTCATTGCTAACTCACTTTAGCGACGAGCGACCGTTCATTGCTAACTCACTTTAGCGACGAGCGACCGTTCATTGCGAACTCACTTTAGCGACGAGCGACCGTTCATTGCTAACTCACTTTAGCGACGAGCGACCGTTCATTGCTAACTCACTTTAGCGACGAGCGACCGTTCATTGCTAACTCACTTTAGCGACGAGCGACCGTTCATTGCTAACTCACTTTAGCGACGACCGTTCATTGCTAACTCACTTTAGCGACGACGACGTTCATTCATTGCTAACTCACTTTAGCGACGAGCGACCGTTCATTGCTAACTCACTTTAGCGACGAGCGACCGTTCATTGCTAACTCACTTTAGCGACGAGCGACCGTTCATTGCTAACTCACTTTAGCGACGAGCGACCGTTCATTGCTAACTCACTTTAGCGACGAGCGACCGTTCATTGCTAACTCACTTTAGCGACGAGCGACCGTTCGTTCATTGCAAACTCACTTTAGCGACGAGCGACCGTTCATTGCTAACTCACTTTAGCGACGAGCGACCGTTCATTGCAAACTCACTTTAGCGACGAGCGACCGTTCATTGCTAACTCACTTTAGCGACGAGCGACCGTTCATTGCAAACTCACTTTAGCGCGACGACCGTTCACCGTTCTTTAGCGACGAGCGACCGTTCATTAACTCACTTTAGCGACGAGCGACCGTTCATTGCAAACTCACTTTAGCGACGAGCGACCGTTCATTGCTAACTCACTTTAGCGACGAGCGACCGTTCATTGCTAACTCACTTTAGCGACGACCGACCGTTCATTGCTAAAACTCACTTTTAGCGACGAGCGACCGTTCGTTTGCTAACTCACTTTAGCGACGAGCGACCGTTCATTGCTAACTCACTTTAGCGACGAGCGACCGTTCATTGCTAACTCACTTTAGCGACGAGCGACCGTTCATTGCAAACTCACTTTAGCGACGAGCGACCGTTCATTTGCTAACTCACTTTAGCGACGAGCGACCGTTCATTGCTAACTCACTTTAGCGACGAGCGACCGTTCATTGCTAACTCACTTTAGCGACGAGCGACCGTTCATTGCTAACTCACTTTAGCGACGAGCGACCGTTCATTGCTAACTCACTTTAGCGACGAGCGACCGTTCATTGCTAACTCACTTTAGCGAGCGAGCGACCGTTCATTGCTAACTCACTTTAGCGACGAGCGACCGTTCATTGCTAACTCACGTTCGTTCATTGCTAACTCACTTTAGCGACGAGCGACCGTTCATTGCTAACTCACTTTAGCGACGAGCGACCGTTCATTGCTAACTCACTTTAGCGACGAGCGACCGTTCATTGCTAACTCACTTTAGCGACGAGCGACCGTTCATTGCTAACTCACTTTAGCGACGAGCGACCGTTCATTGCAAACTCACTTTAGCGCGAGCGACCGACCGTTCATTGCTAACTCACTTTAGCGGCGACGACCGTTCATTTAACTCACTTTAGCGACGAGCGACCGTTCATTGCTAACTCACTTTAGCGACGAGCGACCGTTCATTGCTAACTCACTTTAGCGACGAGCGACCGTTCATTGCTAACTCACTTTAGCGACGAGCGACCGTTCATTGCTAACTCACTTAGCGACGAGCGACCGTTCATTGCTAACTCACTTTAGCGACGAGCGACCGTTCATTGCTAACTCACTTTAGCGACGAGCGACCGTTCATTGCTAACTCACTTTAGCGACGAGCGACCGTTCATTGCTAACTCACTTTAGCGACGAGCGACCGTTCATTGCTAACTAACTCACTTTAGCGACGAGCGACCGTTCATTGCTAACTCACTTTAGCGACGAGCGACCGTTCATTGCTAACTCACTTTAGCGACGAGCGACCGTTCATTGCTAACTCACTTTAGCGACGAGCGACCGTTCATTGCTAACTCACTTTAGCGACGAGCGACCGTTCATTGCTAACTCACTTTAGCGACGAGCGACCGTTCATTGCGAACTCACTTTAGCGACGAGCGACCGTTCATTGCTAACTCACTTTACGCGACGACCGTTCGACCGTTCACTTTGACGAGCGACCGTTCATTGCTCTCTTTAGCGACGAGCGACCGTTCATTGCTAACTCACTTTAGCGACGAGCGACCGTTCATTTGCAAACTCACTTTAGCGACGCGACCGTTCATTGCTAACTCACTTTAGCGACGCGAGCGACCGTTCATTGCTAACTCACTTTAGCGACGAGCGACCGTTCATTGCTAACTCACTTTAGCGACGAGCGACCGTTCATTGCTAACTCACTTTAGCGACGAGCGACCGTTCATTGCTAACTCACTTTAGCGACGAGCGACCGTTCATTGCAAACTCACTTTAGCGACCGAGACGACCGTTCATTGCTAACTCACTTTTAGCGACGAGCGACCGTTCATTGCTAACTCACTTTAGCGACGAGCGACCGTTCATTGCTAACTCACTTTAGCGACGAGCGACCGTTCATTGCTAACTCACTTTAGCGACGAGCGACCGTTCATTGCTAACTCACTTTAGCGACGAGCGACCGTTCATTGCTAACTCACTTTAGCGGCGAGCGACCGTTCATTGCAAACTCACTTTAGCGACGAGCGACCGTTCATTGCTAACTCACTTTAGCGACGAGCGGCCGTTCATTTGCGAAAACTCGGCCGACTTTGGCGACGAGCGACCCTTCATTTGCGAACTCACTTTAATGACGAGCGTTCCGTTCATTTGCCAACTCACTTTAGCGAGCGACGACGTTCATTGCCAACTCTTTAAGCGGCGAAACGGCGTTCATTGCCAACTCACTTTAGCGAGACGAGCGACCGTTCATTGCCAAATCAGTTTAGTTTTGACGAGCGACCGTTCATAACTCCGATTTAGCGGCGAGCGACCGTTCATTTGCGAACTCACTTTAGCGACGACGACCGTTCATTGCGAACTCACTTTAGCGACGAGCGACCGTTCATTGCGAACTCACTTTAAGCGGCGAACGACCGTTCATTGCTAACTCACTTTAGCGACGAGCGGCCGTTCATTGCCAAATCACTTTAGCGACGAGCGACCCGTTCATTGCTAACTCACTTTTAGCGACGAGCGACCGTTCATTGCGAAATCACTTTAGCGACGAGCGACCGTTCATTGCGAACTCACTTTAGCGACGCGACCGTTCATTGCCAACTCACTTTAGCGACGAGCGACCGTTCATTTGCGAACTCACTTTAGCGACGAGCGGCCCGTTCATTGCGAACTCACTTTATGACGAGCGACCGTTCATTGCGAACTGACTTTAGCGACGAGCGGACCGTTCATTGCGAACTCACTTTAGCGGCGAGCGACCGTTCATTGACAAATCACTTTAGCGACAAGCGACCGTTCATTTGCCAAATCACTTTAGCGACGGCGACCGTTCATTGCGAACTCACTTTAGCGACGAGCGGCCGTTCATTGCAGAACTCACTTTAACGACGAGCGACCGTTCATTCGAACTCACTTTAGCGACGAGCGACCGTTCATTGCCAAATCACTTTAGCGACGAGCGACCGTTCATTGCCAATCTCACTTTAGCGACGAGCGACCGTTCATTGCCAAACTCACTTTAGCGACGAGCGACCGTTCATTGCCGAACTTCCTTTTAGCGACGAGCGACCGTTCATTGCGAACTACTTTAGCGACGAGCGACCGTTCATTGCGAAATCACTTTGCTTGGCGAGCGGCCGTTCATTTGAACTCACTTTAGACGACGAGCGACCGTTCGTTCGAATTCTTTAGCGACGAGCGACCGTTCATTGCCCAACTCACTTTGACGAGCGACCGTTCATTTTGCAAACTCACTTTAGCGACGAGCGGCCGTTCATTGTTAACTCACTTTAGCGAGCGAGCGGCCGTTCATTGCCAACTCACTTTAGCGACGAGCGACCGTTCATTCATTGCCAAATCTTCGCTTTAGCGACGAGCGACCGTTCATTGCCAACTCACTTTAGCGACGAGCGACCGTTCATTGCGAACTCACTTTGCTGACGAGCGACCGTTCATTGGCGAACTCACTTTAGCGACGAGCGACCGTTCATTGCGCAACTCACTTTAGCGACGAGCGACCGTTCATTGCGAACTCACTTTAGCGACGAAGACCGTTCATTGCGAACTCACTTTAGCGGCGAGCGACCGTTCATTTCACTGCGGCGAGCGACCGTTCATTGCAACTCACTTTGCGACGAGCGACCGTTCATTGCCAACTCACTTTAGCGACGAGCGACCGTTCATTGCAAACTCACTTTAGCGACAACCGTTCATTGCGAACTCACTTTAGCGACGAGCGACCGTTCATTCTGCGAACTCACTTTAGCGACGAGCGACCGTTCATTGCCAAATCACTTTAGCGACGAGCGACCGTTCATTGCTCACTTTAGCGACGACGAGCGACCGTTCATTGCGGGAACTCACTTTAGCGTGACGACCCGTTCATTGCGAACTCACTTTAGCGACGAGCGACCGTTCATTTGCGAACTCACTTTAGCGACGAGCGACCGTTCATTGCCAAACTCACTTTAATGACGACCGTTCCGTTTTGCAAACTCACTTTAGCGACGAGCGACCGTTCATTGCCAACTCACTTTAGCGACGAGCGACCGTTCATTGCAAACTCACTTTTGCGACGAGCGACCGTTCATTTGCGAACTCACTTTGGCGACGAGCGACCGTTCATTGCGAACTCACTTTAGCGACGAACGACCGTTCATTGCGAACTCACTTTAGCGACGAACGGCCGTTCATTGCGAACTCACTTTAGCGACGAACGACCGTTCATTGCTAACTCACTTTAGCGATGAGCGACCGTTCATTGCCAAATCACTTTGGCTGACGAGCGACCGTTCATTGCGAACTCACTTTAGCGACGAGCGACCGTTCATTGCCAAACTCACTTTAGCGGCGAGCGACCGTTCATTGCCAACTCACTTTAGCGACGAGCGACCGTTCATTTGCGAACTCACTTTAGCGACGAGCGACCGTTCATTGCCAACTCACTTTAGCGACGAGCGACCGTTCATTGCTAACTCACTTTAGCGACGAGCGACCGTTCATTTGCGAACTCACTTTAGCGACGAGCGACCGTTCATTGCGAACTCACTTTAGCGACGAGCGACCCGTTCATTGCGCGAACTCACTTTAGCGACGAGCGACCGTTCATTGCCAAATCACTTTAGCGGCGAGCGACCGTTCATTGCGAACTCACTTTAGCGACGAGCGACCGTTCATTGCGAACTCACTTTAGCGACGAGCGACCGTTCATTGCCAACTCACTTTAGCGACGAGCGACCGTTCATTGCCAACTCACTTTAGCGACGAGCGACCGTTCATTGCGAACTCACTTTACTGGCGAGCGACCGTTCATTGCGAACTCACTTTGGCGACGAGCGTTCATTGCGAACTCACTTTTGACGAGCGACCGTTCGCCGAACTCACTTTAGCGACGAGCGACCGTTCATTGCCAAATCACTTTAGCGACGAGCGACCGTTCATTGCCAACTCACTTTAACGACGAGCGACCGTTCATTGCGAACTCACTTTAGCGACGAGCGACCGTTCATTGCGCGAAATCTCTTTAGCGACGAGCGGCCGTTCATTGCGAACTCACTTTAGCGACGAGCGACCGTTCATTGCCAACTCCTTTAGCGACGAGCGGCCGTTCATTGCTAACTCACTTTAGCTGACGAGCGACGTTCATTGCGAACTCACTTTAGCGACGAGCGAGCCGTTCATTTGCGAAATCACTTTAGCGACGAACGACGGTTCATTGACAAAATCACTTTAGCGGTGAGCGACCGTTCATTGCTAACTCACTTTAGCGATGAGCGACCGTTCATTTGCTAACTCACTTTAGCGACGAGCGACCGTTCATTGCTAACTCACTTTAGCGGCGAGCGACATTTCGTTGCCGACTCACTTTAGCGACGGCGACTGTTCATTGCTAACTCACTTTAGCGACGAGCGACCGTTCATTGCCAAATCACTTTAGCGACGAGCGACCGTTCATTTTGAACTCACTTTAGCAACGAGCGACGACCGTTCATTGCGTGAACTCACTTTAGCGACGAGCGACCGTTCATTGCGAAACGGTAAAATGACGACCGTTCGATTGTTAACTCACTTTAGCGGCAAGCGGCCGTTCATTGCTAAATCACTTTAAACGACGACCGGTTCATTCAACTCACGAACGACCAGCGGCCAGTTCATTGCTAAACTTCTCTTTGGCGACGAGCGACCCGTTCATTGCGAACTCACTTTAGCGACGAGCAACCGTTCATTGCAAACTCACTTTACCGACGAGCGACCGTTCATTACTAACTCACTTTAGCGGCGAGCGACCGTTCATTGCGAACTCACTTTAGCGATGAGCGACCGTTCATTGACAAATCACTTTAACGACGAGCGGCCGTTCATTACGAACTCTCTTTAGCGACGAGCGACCGTTCATTGCGAACTCACTTTAGCGACGAGCGACCGTTCGTGCCAAATCACTTTAGCGACGGCGACCGTTCATTTGCTAAACTCTCTTTAGCGTAAGCGACCGTTCATTGCGAAATCACTTTAGCGACGAGCGACCGTTCATTGTTAAATCACTTTAGCGGCGAGCGACCCGTTCATTGCGAACTCACTTTAGCGGCGAGCGACCGTTCATTTGTTAACTCACTTTAGCGACGAGCCCGTTCATTGCAAATCACTTTAGCGACGAGCAGCCGTTCATTGCTAACTCACTTTAGCGGCGAGCGACCGTTCATTGTTAACTCACTTTAGCGACGAGCGACCGTTCATTTGCTAACTTCGCTTTAGCGACGAGCGGCCGTTCATTGTTAACTCACTTTAGCGGCCAGTGACCGTTCATTGCTAACTCACTTTAGCGACTAGCGGCCGTTCATTGCTAACTCACTTTAAGCGGCGAGCGACCGTTCATTGCGAACTCCTTTAGCGACGGCGACGTTCATTGCCAAACTCACTTTAGCGATGAGCGACCGTTCATTTGAGAACTCACTTTAGCGACGAGCGGCCGTTCATTTGCGAAACTCACTTTAGAAGTGAGCGACCGTTCATTTCGAGGAACTCACTTTAGCGACGAGCGACCGTTCATTTGCGAACTCACTTTTGGCGACGAGCCAGTTCATTGCGAACTCACTGGCGACGAGCGACGGTTCATTTTGCGGACTCACTCTTTAGAGCGACCGTTCATTTGCTAAATCACTTTAGCGATGACGAGCGGCCGGGATTTGGTTCAGGCTAACTTCTTGAGCGACAACGACCATTCGAACTCTCACTTTAACAGCGAGCGGTAGTTCATTGCGAACTCACATTGGCGACGTGGTTCATTGCCAAAACCACTTTAGCGGCGGCGATAAGTTCCATTTGCTAACCATCACTGGCGACGTGAGCAGCCAGTTCATTCTTGATCCCTTGCAAATGAGCGACCGTTTCATTTATCGACGAGCGACCATTCTGTTAGCTCCGCATGTTTTGCTGAAATGAACGACCGTTCATTTAAAACTCACTTTAGCGACGAGCGACCGTTCATTGCTAAACTCACTTTAGCGACGAGCGACCGTTCATTGCTAACTCACTTTAGCGACGAGCGACCGTTCATTTGCTAACTCACTTTAGCGACGAGCGACCGTTCATTGCTAACTCACTTTAGCGACGAGCGACCGTTCATTGCTAACTCACTTTAGCGACGAGCGACCGTTCATTGCTAACTCACTTTAGCGACGAGCGACCGTTCATTGCTAACTCACTTTAGCGACGAGCGACCGTTCATTGCTAACTCACTTTAGCGACGAGCGACCGTTCATTGCTAACTCACTTTAGCGACGAGCGACCGTTCATTGCTAACTCACTTTAGCGGCGAGCGACCGTTCATTGCTAAACTCACTTTAGCGACGAGCGACCGTTCATTGCTAACTCACTTTAGCGACGAGCGACCGTTCATTGCTAACTCACTTTAGCGACGAGCGACCGTTCATTGCAAACTCGAGCGACCGTTTGCTACTCACTTTAGCGACGAGCGACCGTTCATTGCTAACTCACTTTAGCGACGAGCGACCGTTCATTGCTAACTCACTTTAGCGACGAGCGACCGTTCATTGCTAACTCACTTTAGCGACGAGCGACCGTTCATTGCTAACTCACTTTAGCGACGAGCGACCGTTCATTGCAAACTCACTTTAGCGACGAGCGACCGTTCACTCACTTTGCGAACTCGTTCATTAACTCACTTTAGCGAGCGACCGTTCATTGCTAACTCACTTTAGCGACGAGCGACCGTTCATTGCTAACTCACTTTAGCGACGAGCGACCGTTCATTGCTAACTCACTTTAGCGACGAGCGACCGTTCGTTCATTGCTAACTCACTTTAGCGACGAGCGACCGTTCATTGCTAACTCACTTTAGCGACGAGCGACCGTTCATTGCTAACTCACTTTAGCGACGAGCGACCGTTCATTGCTAACTCACTTTAGCGACGAGCGACCGTTCATTGCTAACTCACTTTAGCGACGAGCGACCGTTCATTGCTAACTCACTTTAGCGACGAGCGACCGTTCATTGCTAACTCACTTTAGCGACGAGCGACCGTTCATTGCTAACTCACTTTAGCGACGAGCGACCGTTCATTGCTAACTCACTTTAGCGACGAGCGACCGACCGTTCATTGCTAACTCACTTTAGCGACGAGCGACCGTTCATTGCTAACTCACTTTAGCGACGAGCGACCGTTCATTGCTAACTCACTTTAGCGACGAGCGACCGTTCATTGCTAACTCACTTTAGCGACGAGCGACCGTTCATTGCTAACTCACTTTAGCGACGAGCGACCGTTCATTGCTAACTCACTTTAGCGACGAGCGACCGTTCATTGCTAACTCACTTTAGCGACGAGCGACCGTTCATTGCTAACTCACTTTAGCGACGAGCGACCGTTCATTGCTAACTCACTTTAGCGACGAGCGACCGTTCATTGCTAACTCACTTTAGCGACGACGAGCGACCGTTCATTGCTAACTCACTTTAGCGACTCGACCGTTTTGCTAACTCACTTTAGCGACGAGCGACCGTTCATTGCTAACTCACTTTAGCGACGAGCGACCGTTCATTGCTAACTCACTTTAGCGACGAGCGACCGTTCATTGCTAACTCACTTTAGCGACGAGCGACCGTTCATTGCTAACTCACTTTAGCGACGAGCGACCGTTCATTGCTAACTCACTTTAGCGACGAGCGACCGTTCATTGCTAACTCACTTTAGCGACGAGCGACCGTTCATTGCTAACTCACTTTAGCGCGAGCGACCGTTCATTGCTAAGCGACCGTTCATTGCTAACTCACTTTAGCGACGAGCGACCGTTCATTGCTAACTCACTTTAGCGACGAGCGACCGTTCATTGCTAACTCACTTTAGCGACGAGCGACCGTTCATTGCTAACTCACTTTAGCGACGAGCGACCGTTCATTGCTAACTCACTTTAGCGACGAGCGACCGTTCATTGCAAACTCACTTTAGCGACGAGCGACCGTTCATTGCTAACTCACTTTAGCGGCGAGCGACCGTTCATTGCTAACTCACTTTAGCGACGAGCGACCGTTCATTGCTAACTCACTTTAGCGACGAGCGACCGTTCATTGCTAACTCACTTTAGCGACGAGCGACCGTTCATTGCTAACTCACTTTAGCGACGAGCGACCGTTCATTGCTAACTCACTTTAGCGACGAGACCGTTCATTGCTAACTCACTTTAGCGACGAGCGACCGTTCATTGCTAACTCACTTTACGAGCGAGCGACCGTTCATTGCTAACTCACTTTAGCGACGAGCGACCGTTCATTGCTAACTCACTTTAGCGACGAGCGACCGTTCATTGCTAACTCACTTTAGCGACGAGCGACCGTTCATTGCTAACTCACTTTAGCGACGAGCGACCGTTCATTGCTAACTCACTTTAGCGACGAGCGACCGTTCATTGCTAACTCACTTTAGCGAGCGACCGTTCGAGCGACCGTTCATTGCTAACTCACTTTAGCGACGAGCGACCGTTCATTGCTAACTCACTTTAGCGCGAGCGACCGAGCGACCGTTCATTGCGACCGTTCAACTCACTTTAGCGACGAGCGACCGTTCATTGCTAACTCACTTTAGCGACGAGCGACCGTTCATTGCTAACTCACTTTAGCGACGAGCGACCGTTCATTGCTAACTCACTTTAGCGACGAGCGACCGTTCATTGCTCAAACTCACTTTAACTCACGACCGTTCATTGCTAACTCACGAGCGACGACCGTTCATTGCTAACTCACTTTAGCGACGAGCGACCGTTCATTGCTAACTCACTTTAGCGACGAGCGACCGTTCATTTGCTAACTCACTTTAGCGACGAGCGACCGTTCATTGCTAACTCACTTTAGCGACGAGCGACCGTTCATTTGCTAACTCACTTTAGCGACGAGCGACCGTTCATTGCTAACTCACTTTAGCGACGAGCGACCGTTCATTGCTAACTCACTTTAGCGACGAGCGACCGTTCATTGCTAACTCACTTTAGCGACGAGCGACCGTTCATTGCTAACTCACTTTAGCGACGAGCGACCGTTCATAACTAACTCACTTTAGCGACGAGCGACCGTTCATTTGCTAACTCACTTTAGCGACGAGCGACCGTTCATTGCTAACTCACTTTAGCGACGAGCGACCGTTCATTTCACTTTAACTCACTTTAGCGACGAGCGACCGTTCATTTGCTAACTCACTTTAGCGACGAGCGACCGTTCATTGCTAACTCACTTTAGCGACGAGCGACCGTTCATTGCTAACTCACTTTAGCGACGAGCGACCGTTCATTGCTAACTCACTTTAGCGACGAGCGACCGTTCATTGCTAACTCTCTTTTTTAGACGAGCGACCGTTCATTGCTAACTCACTTTAGCGACGAGCGACCGTTCATTGCTAACTCACTTTAGCGACGAGCGACCGTTCATTGCTAACTCACTTTAGCGACGAGCGACCGTTCATTGCAAACTCACTTTAGCGACGAGCGACCGTTCATTGCTAACTCACTTTAGCGACGAGCGACCGTTCGACCGTTCTTTAGCGACGACGACCGTTCACTAACTTTAGCGACGAGCGACCGTTCATTCATTGCTAACTCACTTTAGCGACGAGCGACGTTCATTGCTAACTCACTTTAGCGACGAGCGACCGTTCATTGCAAACTCACTTTAGCGACGAGCGACCGTTCATTTGCTAACTCACTTTAGCGACGAGCGACCGTTCATTGCTAACTCACTTTAGCGACGAGCGACCGTTCATTGCTAACTCACTTTAGCGACGAGCGACCGTTCATTGCAAACTCACTTTAGCGACGAGCGACCGTTCATTGCTAACTCACTTTAGCGACGAGCGACCGTTCATTGCTAACTCACTTTAGCGACGAGCGACCGTTCATTGCTAACTCACTTTAGCGACGAGCGACCGTTCATTGCTAACTCACTTTAGCGACGAGCGACCGTTCATTGCTAACTCACTTTAGCGACGAGCGACCGTTCATTTCTAACTCACTTTGCGACGAGCGACCGACCGTTCATTTTTAACTCACTTTAGCGACGAGCGACCGTTCATTGCTAACTCACTTTAGCGACGAGCGACCGTTCATTGCTAACTCACTTTTAGCGACGAGCGACCGTTCATTGCTAACTCACTTTAGCGGCGACGAGCGACCGTTCATTGCTAACTCACTTTAGCGACGAGCGACCGTTCATTGCAAACTCACTTTAGCGCGACGAGCGACCGTTCATTGCTAACTCACACTTTAGCGACGAGCGACCGTTCATTGCTAACTCACTTTAGCGACGAGCGACCGTTCATTGCTAACTCACTTTAGCGACGAGCGACCGTTCATTGCTAACTCACTTAGCGCGACGAGCGACCGTTCATTGCAAACTCACTTTAGCGACGAGCGACCGTTCATTGCTAACTCTTTTTAGCGAGCGCGACCGTTCACCGTTCACTTTAGCGACGAGCGACCGTTCACTTTAACTCACTTTAGCGACGAGCGACCGTTCATTGCTAACTCACTTTAGCGACGAGCGACCGTTCATTGCTAACTCACTTTAGCGCGCGACCGTTCATTGCTAACTCACTTTAGCGACGACGAGCGACCGTTCATTGCTAAACTCTTTAGCGACGAGCGACCGTTCATTGCTAACTCACTTTAGCGACGAGCGACCGTTCATTGCTAACTCACTTTAGCGACGAGCGACCGTTCATTGCTAACTCACTTTAGCGACGAGCGACCGTTCATTGCTAACTCACTTTAGCGACGAGCGACCGTTCATTGCTAAACTCACTTTAGCGACGAGCGACCGTTCATTGCTAACTCACTTTAGCGAGCGAGCGACCGTTCATTGCTAACTCACTTTAGCGACGAGCGACCGTTCATTGCTAACTCACTTTAGCGACGAGCGACCGTTCATTGCTAACTCACTTTAGCGACGAGCGACCGTTCATTGCTAACTCACTTTAGCGACGAGCGACCGTTCATTGCTAACTCACTTTAGCGAGCGAGCGACCGTTCATTGCTAACTCACTTTAGCGACGAGCGACCGTTCATTGCTAACTCACTTTAGCGACGAGCGACCGTTCATTGCTAACTCACTTTAGCGACGAGCGACCGTTCATTGCTAACTCACTTTAGCGACGAGCGACCGTTCATTGCGAACTCACTTTAGCGACGAGCGACCGTTCATTGCTAACTCACTTTAGCGACGAGCGACCGTTCATTGCTAACTCACTTTTAGCGGCGAGCGACCGTTCATTGCAAACTCACTTTAGCGACGAGCGACCGTTCATTGCTAACTCACTTTAGCGACGAGCGACCGTTCATTGCTAACTCACTTTAGCGGCGAGCGACCGTTCATTTCATTGCTAACTCACTTTAGCGACGAGCGACCGTTCATTGCAAACTCACTTTAGCGACGAGCGACCGTTCATTGCTAACTCACTTTAGCGACGAGCGACCGTTCATTGCTAACTCACTTTAGCGACGAGCGACCGTTCATTGCTAACTCACTTTTAGCGACGAGCGACCGTTCATTGCTAACTCACTTTAGCGACGAGCGACCGTTCATTGCTAACTCACTTTAGCGACGAGCGACCGTTCATTGCTAACTCACTTTAGCGACGAGCGACCGTTCATTGCTAACTCACTTTAGCGACGAGCGACCGTTCATTGCTAACTCACTTTAGCGACGAGCGACCGTTCATTGCTAACTCACTTTAGCGACGAGCGACCGTTCATTGCTAACTCTCACTTTAGCGACGAGCGACCGTTCATTGCTAACTCACTTTAGCGACGAGCGACCGTTCATTGCTAACTCACTTTAGCGACGAGCGACCGTTCATTGCTAACTCACTTTAGCGACGAGCGACCGTTCATTGCTAACTCACTTTAGCGCGACGCGACCGTTCATTGCTAACTCACTTTAGCGACGAGCGACCGTTCATTGCTAACTCACTTTAGCGACGAGCGACCGTTCATTGCGAACTCACTTTTTAGCGACGAGCGACGTTTCATTGCTAACTCACTTTAGCGACGAGCGACCGTTCATTGCTAACTCACTTTAGCGACGAGCGACCGTTCACCGTTCATTGCGAAACGTTCATTGCTAACTCGACGAGCGACCGTTCATTGCTAACTCACTTTAGCGACGAGCGACCGTTCATTGCTAACTCACTTTAGCGACGAGCGACCGTTCATTGCTAACTCACTTTAGCGACGAGCGACCGTTCATTGCTAACTCACTTTAGCGACGAGCGACCGTTCATTGCTAACTCACTTTAGCGACGAGCGACCGTTCATTGCTAACTCACTTTAGCGACGAGCGACCGTTCATTGCTAACTCACTTTAGCGACGAGCGACCGTTCATTCAAAACTCACTTTAGCGACGAGCGACCACTTTGCTAACTCACTTTAGCGACGAGCGACCGTTCATTGCTAACTCACTTTAGCGACGAGCGACCGTTCATTCATTTAACTCACTTTAGCTTTAGCGACGAGCGACCGTTCATTGCTAACTCACTTTAGCGACGAGCGACCGTTCATTGCTAACTCACTTTAGCGACGAGCGCGACCGTTCATTGCAAACTCACTTTAGCGACGAGCGACCGTTCATTGCTAACTCACTTTAGCGACGAGCGACCGTTCATTGCTAACTCACTTTAGCGACGAGCGACCGTTCATTGCTAACTCACTTTAGCGACGAGCGACCGTTCATTGCTAACTCACTAGCGACGAGCGACCGTTCATTGCTAACTCACTTTAGCGACGAGCGACCGTTCATTGCTAACTCACTTTAGCGACGAGCGACCGTTCATTGCTAACTCACTTTAGCGACGAGCGACCGTTCATTTGCTAACTCACTTTAGCGACGAGCGACCGTTCATTGCTAACTCACTTTAGCGACGAGCGACCGTTCATTGCTAAACTCACTTTAGCGACGAGCGACCGTTCATTGCTAACTCACTTTAGCGACGAGCGACCGTTCATTGCTAACTCACTTTAGCGACGAGCGACCGTTCATTGCTAACTCACTTTAGCGACGAGCGACCGTTCATTGCTAACTCACTTTAGCGGCGAGCGACGACCGTTCATTGCTTTTAACTCACTTTAGCGACGAGCGACCGTTCATTGCTAACTCACTTTAGCGACGAGCGACCGTTCATTGCTAACTCTTTTAGCGGCGAGCGACCGTTCATTGCTAACTCACTTTAGCGACGAGCGACCGTTCATTGCTAACTCACTTTAGCGACGAGCGACCGTTCATTGCTAACTCACTTTAGCGACGAGCGACCGTTCATTGCTAACTCACTTTAGCGGCGTTCGACCGTTCACTTTGCGAACTCATTTTAGCGACGAGCGACCGTTCATTGCTAACTCACTTTAGCGACGAGCGACCGTTCATTGCTAACTCACTTTAGCGACGAGCGACCGTTCATTGCTAACTCACTTTAGCGACGAGCGACCGTTCATTGCTAACTCACTTTAGCGACGAGCGACCGTTCATTTGCTAACTCACTTTAGCGGCGAGCGACCGTTCATTGCTAACTCACTTTAGCGACGAGCGACCGTTCATTTGCTAACTCACTTTAGCGACGAGCGACCGTTCATTGCTAACTCACTTTAGCGACGAGCGACCGTTCATTGCTAACTCACTTTAGCGACGAGCGACCGTTTCATTGCTAACTCACTTTAGCGACGAGCGACCGTTCATTGCTAACTCACTTTAGCGACGAGCGACCGAGCGCGACGAGCGACCGTTCATTGCTAACTCTTTAGCGACGAGCGACCGAGCGACCGTTCATTCATTAACTCACTTTAGCGACGAGCGACCGTTCATTGCTAACTCACTTTAGCGACGAGCGACCGTTCATTGCTAACTCACTTTAGCGCGACGAGCGACCGTTCATTGCTAACTCACTTTAGCGACGAGCGACCGTTCATTGCTAACTCACTTTAGCGACGAGCGACCGTTCATTGCTAACTCACTTTAGCGACGAGCGACCGTTCATTGCTAACTCACTTTAGCGACGAGCGACCGTTCATTGCAAACTCACTTTTAGCGACGAGCGACCGTTCATTGCTAACTCACTTTAGCGACGAGCGACCGTTCATTGCTAACTCACTTTAGCGACGAGCGACCGTTCATTGCTAACTCACTTTAGCGACGAGCGACCGTTCATTGCTAACTCACTTTAGCGACGAGCGACCGTTCATTGCTAACTCACTTTAGCGACGAGCGACCGTTCATTGCTAACTCACTTTAGCGACGAGCGACCGTTCATTGCTAACTCACTTTAGCGACGAGCGACCGTTCATTGCTAAACTCACTTTAGCGAGCGAGCGACCGTTCATTGCTAAACTCACTTTAGCGACGAGCGACCGTTCATTGACCGTTCGTTCATTGCTAAACTCACTTTAGCGACGAGCGACCGTTCATTGCTAACTCACTTTAGCGACGAGCGACCGTTCATTGCAAACTCACTTTAGCGACGAGCGACCGTTCATTGCTAACTCACTTTAGCGACGAGCGACCGTTCATTGCAAACTCACTTTAGCGACGAGCGACCGTTCATTGCTAACTCACTTTAGCGACGAGCGACCGTTCATTGCTAACTCACTTTAGCGACGAGCGACCGTTCATTGCTAACTCACTTTAGCGACGAGCGACCGTTCATTGCTAACTCACTTTAGCGACGAGCGACCGTTCATTGCTAACTCACTTTTAGCGACGACCGTTCGTTCATTTCATTCACTTAACGGCGAGCGACCGTTCTTCAGCGACGAGCGACCGTTCATTGCTAACTCACTTTAGCGACGAGCGACCGTTCATTGCTAACTCACTTTAGCGACGAGCGACCGTTCATTGCTAACTCACTTTAGCGACGAGCGACCGTTCATTGCTAACTCACTTTCGCGACGAGCGAGCGACGTTCATTTCATTGCTAACTCACTTTAGCGACGAGCGACCGTTCATTGCTAACTCACTTTAGCGACGAGCGACCGTTCATTGCTAACTCACTTTAGCGACGAGCGACCGTTCATTGCTAACTCACTTTAGCGACGAGCGACCGTTCAGCGCTAACTCACTTCGACGAGCGACCGTTCATTGTTAACTCACTTTAGCGACGAGCGACCGTTCATTGCTAACTCACTTTAGCGACGAGCGACCGTTCATTGCTAACTCACTTTAGCGACGAGCGACCGTTCATTGCTAACTCACTTTAGCGACGAGCGACCGTTCATTGCTAACTCACTTTAGCGACGAGCGACCGTTCATTGCAAACTCTTTAGCGACGAGCGACCGACCGTTCATTGCTAACTCACTTTAGCGACGAGCGACCGTTCATTGCTAACTCACTTTAGCGACGAGCGACCGTTCATTGCTAACTCACTTTAGCGACGAGCGACCGTTCATTAACTCACTTTAGCGACGAGCGACCGTTCATTGCTAACTCACTTTAGCGACGACCGTTCATTGCTAACTCACTTTAGCGACGAGCGACCGTTCATTGCTAACTCACTTTAGCGACGAGCGACCGTTCATTGCTAACTCACTTTAGCGACGAGCGACCGTTCATTGCTAACTCACTTTAGCGACGAGCGACCGTTCATTGCTAACTCACTTTAGCGACGAGCGACCGTTCATTGCTAACTCACTTTAGCGACGAGCGACCGTTCATTGCTAACTCACTTTAGCGACGAGCGACCGTTCATTGCTAACTCACTTTAGCGACGAGCGACCGTTCATTGCTAACTCACTTTAGCGACGAGCGACCGTTCATTGCAAACTCACTTTAGCGACGAGCGACCGTTCATTGCTAACTCACTTTAGCGACGAGCGACCGTTCATTGCTAACTCACTTTAGCGACGAACGACCGTCACTTTAACGACGAGCGACCGTTCATTGCAAACTCACTTTAGCGACGAGCGACCGTTCATTGCTAACTCACTTTAGCGACGAGCGACCGTTCATTGCTAACTCACTTTAGCGACGAGCGACCGTTCATTGCTAACTCACTTTAGCGACGAGCGACCGTTCATTTAACTCACTTTTAACTCACCGTTCAGCTAACTCACTTTAGCGACGAGCGTTCGTTCATTGCTAACTCACTTTAGCGACGAGCGACCGTTCATTGCTAACTCACTTTAGCGACGAGCGACCGTTCATTGCTAACTCACTTTAGCGACGAGCGACCGTTCATTGCAAACTCACTTTAGCGACGAGCGACCGTTCATTGCTAACTCACTTTAGCGACGAGCGACCGTTCATTGCAAACTCACTTTAGCGACGAGCGACCGTTCATTGCTAACTCACTTTAGCGACGAGCGACCGTTCATTGCTAACTCACTTTAGCGACGAGCGACCGTTCATTTTGCAAACTCACTTTAGCGACGAGCGACCGTTCATTGCTAACTCACTTTAGCGACGAGCGACCGTTCATTGCTAACTCACTTTAGACGAGCGACCGTTCATTGCTAACTCACTTTAGCGACGAGCGACCGTTCATTGCTAACTCACTTTTTAGCGAGCGAGCGACCGTTCATTGCTAACTCACTTTAGCGACGAGCGACCGTTCATTGCTAACTCACTTTAGCGACGAGCGACCGTTCATTTGCTAACTCACTTTAGCGACGAGCGACCGTTCATTGCTAACTCACTTTAGCGACGAGCGACCGTTCATTGCTAACTCACTTTAGCGACGAGCGACCGTTCATTGCTAACTCACTTTAGCGAGCGACGACCGTTCATTGCTAACTCACTTTAGCGACGAGCGACCGTTCATTGCTAACTCACTTTAGCGACGAGCGACCGTTCATTGCTAACTCACTTTAGCGACGAGCGACCGTTCATTAACTCACTTTAGCGACGAGCGACCGTTCATTGCTAACTCACTTTAGCGACGAGCGACCGTTCATTGCTAACTCACTTTAGCGACGAGCGACCGTTCATTTGCTAACTCACTTAGCGACGAGCGACCGTTCATTGCTAACTCACTTTAGCGCGACCGAGCGACCGTTCATTCGACGAGCGAACTCACTTTAACTTTAGCGACGAGCGACCGTTCATTGCAAACTCAACTCGACCGTTCATTTGTTAACTCGAGCGACCGTTCATTGCTAACTCACTTTAGCGACGAGCGACCGTTCATTGCTAACTCACTTTAGCGACGAGCGACCGTTCATTGTTAACTCACTTTAGCGACGAGCGACCGTTCATTGCTAACTCACTTTAGCGACGAGCGACCGTTCATTGCTAACTCACTTTAGCGACGAGCGACCGTTCATTGCTAACTCACTTTAGCGACGAGCGACCGTTCATTGCTAACTCACTTTAGCGACGAGCGACCGTTCATTGCAAACTCACTTTAGCGAGCGAGCGACCGTTCATTGCTAACTCACTTTAGCGACGAGCGACCGTTCATCATTAACTCACTTAGCGACGAGCGACCGTTCATTGCTAACTCACTTTAGCGACGAGCGACCGTTCATTGCTAACTCACTTTAGCGACGAGCGACCGTTCATTGCTAACTCACTTTAGCGACGAGCGACCGTTCATTGCTAACTCACTTTAGCGACGAGCGAGCCGTTCGTTCATTGCTAACTCTTTTTTCAGCGACCGTTCATTTCTAACTTTAGCGACGAGCGACCGTTCATTGCTAACTCACTTTAGCGACGAGCGACCGTTCATTGCTAACTCACTTTAGCGACGAGCGACCGTTCATTGCTAACTCTTTAGCGACGAGCGACCGTTCATTGCTAACTCACTTTAGCGACGAGCGACCGTTCATTGCTAACTCACTTTAGCGACGAGCGACCGTTCATTGCTAACTCACTTTAGCGACGAGCGACCGTTCATTGCTAACTCACTTTAGCGACGAGCGACCGTTCATTGCTAACTCACTTTAGCGCGACGAGCGACCGTTCATTGCTAACTCACTTTAGCGACGAGCGACCGTTCATTGCTAACTCACTTTAGCGACGAGCGACCGTTCATTTGCTAACTCACTTTAGCGACGAGCGACCGTTCATTGCTAACTCACTTTAGCGACGAGCGACCGTTCATTGCTAACTCACTTTAGCGACGAGCGACCGTTCATTGCTAACTCACTTTAGCGACGAGCGACCGTTCATTGCTAACTCACTTTAGCGACGAGCGACCGTTCATTGCTAACTCACTTTAGCGACGAGCGACCGTTCATTGCTAAAACTCACTTTAGCGACGAGCGACCGTTCATTTGCTAACTCACTTTAGCGACGAGCGACCGTTCATTGCTAACTCACTTTAGCGACGAGCGACCGTTCATTGCTAACTCACTTTAGCGACGAGCGACCGTTCATTGCTAACTCACTTTAGCGACGAGCGACCGTTCATTGCTAACTCACTTTAGCGACGAGCGACCGTTCATTGCTAACTCACTTTAGCGACGAGCGACCGTTCATTGCTAACTCACTTTAGCGACGAGCGACCGTTCATTGCTAACTCACTTTAGCGACGAGCGACCGTTCATTGCAAACTCACTTTAGCGACGAGCGACCGTTCATTGCTAACTCACTTTAGCGACGAGCGACCGTTCATTGCTAACTCACTTTAGCGACGAGCGACCGTTCATTGCTAACTCACTTTAGCGACGAGCGACCGTTCATTGCTAACTCACTTTTTAAGCGCGACCGCGACCGTTCACTTTTTGCGAACGACCGTTCATTGCTAACTCACTTTAGCGACGAGCGACCGTTCATTGCTAACTCACTTTAGCGACGAGCGACCGTTCATTGCTAACTCACTTTAGCGACGAGCGACCGTTCATTGCTAACTCACTTTAGCGACGACGAGCGACCGTTCATTGCTAACTCACTTTAGCGACGAGCGACCGTTCATTGCTAACTCACTTTAGCGCGACGAGCGACCGTTCATTGCTAACTCACTTTAGCGACGAGCGACCGTTCATTGCTAACTCACTTTAGCGACGAGCGACCGTTCATTGCTAACTCACTTTAGCGACGAGCGACCGTTCATTGCTAACTCACTTTAGCGACGACCGACCGTTCATTGCTAACTCACTTTAGCGACGAGCGACCGTTCATTGCTAAAACTCACTTTAGCGACGAGCGACCGTTCATTGCTAACTCACTTTAGCGACGAGCGACCGTTCATTTGCTAACTCACTTTAGCGACGAGCGACCGTTCATTGCTAACTCACTTTAGCGACGAGCGACCGTTCATTGCTAACTCACTTTAGCGACGAGCGACCGTTCATTGCTAACTCACTTTAGCGACGAGCGACCGTTCATTGCTAACTCGTTTAGCGGCGACGAGCGACCGTTCATTGCTAACTCACTTTAGCGACGAGCGACCGTTCATTGCTAACTCACTTTAGCGACGAGCGACCGTTCATTGCTAACTCACTTTAGCGACGAGCGACCGTTCATTGCTAACTCACTTTAGCGACGAGCGACCGTTCATTGCTAACTCACTTTAGCGACGAGCGACCGTTCATTGCAAACTCACTTTAGCGACGAGCGACCGTTCATTGCTAACTCACTTTAGCGACGAGCGACCGTTCATTGCTAACTCACTTTAGCGACGAGCGACCGTTCATTTGCTAACTCACTTTAGCGACGAGCGACCGTTCATTGCTAACTCACTAGCGACGAGCGACCGTTCATTGCTAACTCACTTTAGCGACGAGCGACCGTTCATTGCTAACTCACTTTAGCGACGAGCGACCGTTCATTGCTAACTCACTTTAGCGACGAGCGACCGTTCATTGCTAACTCACTTTAGCGACGAGCGACCGTTCATTGCTAACTCACGACCGAGCGACCGTTCATTGCTAACTCACTTTAGCGACGAGCGACCGTTCATTGCTAACTCACTTTAGCGACGAGCGACCGTTCATTGCTAACTCACTTTAGCGACGAGCGACCGTTCATTGCTAACTCACTTTAGCGACGAGCGACCGTTCATTGCTAACTCACTTTAGCGACGAGCGACCGTTCATTGCTAACTCACTTTAGCGACGAGCGACCGTTCATTGCAAACTCACTTTAGCGACGAGCGACCGTTCATTAAACTCACTTTAGCGACGAGCGACCGTTCATTGCTAACTCACTTTAGCGACGAGCGACCGTTCATTGCTAACTCACTTTAGCGACGAGCGACCGTTCATTGCTAACTCACTTTAGCGACGAGCGACCGTTCATTGCTAACTCACTTTAGCGAGCGAGCGACCGTTCATTGCGAAACTCACTTTAGCGACGAGCGACCGTTCATTGCTAACTCACTTTAGCGACGAGCGACCGTTCATTGCTAACTCACTTTAGCGACGAGCGACCGTTCATTGCTAACTCACTTTAGCGACGAGCGACCGTTCATTGCTAACTCACTTTAGCGACGAGCGACCGTTCATTGCTAACTCACTTTAGCGACGAGCGACCGTTCATTGCTAACTCACTTTAGCGACGAGCGACCGTTCATTGCTAACTCACTTTAGCGACGAGCGACCGTTCATTGCTAACTCACTTTAGCGACGAGCGACCGTTCATTGCTAACTCTCTTTAGCGACGAGCGACCGTTCATTGCTAAACTCACTTTAGCGACGAGCGACCGTTCATTGCTAACTCACTTTAGCGACGAGCGCGACCGTTCATTGCTAACTCACTTTAGCGAGCGACGACCGTTCATTGCGTTCATTTTTAACTCGACGTTTTAGCTCACGAGCGAGCGACCGTTCATTGCAAACTCACTTTAGCGACGAGCGACCGTTCATTGCTAACTCACTTTAGCGACGAGCGACCGTTCATTGCTAACTCACTTTAGCGACGAGCGACCGTTCATTGCTAACTCACTTTTAGCGACGAGCGACCGTTCATTGCTAACTCACTTTAGCGACGAGCGACCGTTCATTGCTAACTCACTTTAGCGACGAGCGACCGTTCATTGCGACCGTTCGAGCGACCGTTCATTGCTAACTCACTTTAGCGACGAGCGACCGTTCATTGCTAACTCACTTTAGCGACGAGCGACCGTTCATTGCTAACTCACTTTAGCGACGAGCGACCGTTCATTGCTAACTCACTTTAGCGACGAGCGACCGTTCATTCATTAACTCACTTTAGCGACGAGCGACCGTTCATTGCTAACTCACTTTAGCGACGAGCGACCGTTCATTGCTAACTCACTTTAGCGACGAGCGACCGTTCATTGCTAACTCACTTTAGCGACGAGCGACCGTTCATTGCAAACTCACTTTAGCGACGAGCGACCGTTCATTGCTAACTCACTTTAGCGACGAGCGACCGTTCATTGCTAACTCACTTTAGCGACGAGCGACCGTTCATTGCTAACTCACTTTAGCGACGAGCGACCGTTCATTGCTAACTCACTTTAGCGACGAGCGACCGTTCATTGCTAACTCACTTTAGCGACGAGCGACCGTTCATTGCTAACTCACTTTAGCGACGAGCGACCGTTCATTGCTAACTCACTTTAGCGACGAGCGACCGTTCATTGCTAACTCACTCACGACGAGCGACCGTTCGAGCGACCGTTCATTGCTAACGTTCACTTTAGCGACGAGCGACCGTTCATTGCTAACTCACTTTAGCGACGAGCGACCGTTCATTGCTAACTCACTTTAGCGACGAGCGACCGTTCATTGCTAACTCACTTTAGCGACGAGCGACCGTTCATTGCTAACTCACTTTAGCGACGAGCGACCGTTCATTGCTAACTCACTTTAGCGACGAGCGACCGTTCATTGCTAACTCACTTTAGCGACGAGCGACCGTTCATTGCTAACTCACTTTAGCGACGACGACCGTTTCATTGCTAAACTCACTTTAGCGACGAGCGACCGTTCATTTGCTAACTCACTAGCGACGAGCGACCGTTCAGCGACCGTTCATTGCGACGAACTAACTCACTTTAGCGACGAGCGACCGTTCATTGCTAACTCACTTTAGCGACGAGCGACCGTTCATTGCTAACTCACTTTAGCGACGAGCGACCGTTCATTGCTAACTCACTTTAGCGACGAGCGACCGTTCATTGCTAACTCACTTTAGCGACGAGCGACCGTTCATTGCTAACTCACTTTAGCGACGAGCGCGACCGTTCATTGCTAACTCACTTTAGCGACGAGCGACCGTTCATTTGCTAACTCACTTTAGCGACGAGCGACCGTTCATTGCTAACTCACTTTAGCGACGAGCGACCGTTCATTGCTAACTCACTTTTAGCGACGAGCGACCGTTCATTGCTAACTCACTTTAGCGACGAGCGACCGTTCATTGCTAACTCACTTTAGCGACGAGCGACCGTTCATTGCTAACTCACTTTAGCGACGAGCGACCGTTCATTGCTAACTCACTTTAGCGACGAGCGACCGTTCATTTGCTAACTCACTTTAGCGACGAGCGACCGTTCATTGCTAACTCACTTTAGCGACGAGCGACCGTTCATTGCAAACTCACTTTAGCGACGAGCGACCGTTCATTTGCTAACTCACTTTAGCGACGAGCGACCGATTGCTAACGACCGTTCATTGCGAACCGTTCATTTAACTCAGCGAGCGAGCGACCGTTCATTGCTAACTCACTTTAGCGACGAGCGACCGTTCATTGCTAACTCTTTTTAGCGAGCGACGACCGTTCATTGCAAACTCACTTTAGCGACGAGCGACCGTTCATTGCTAACTCACTTTAGCGACGAGCGACCGTTCATGCTAAACTCACTTTAGCGACGAGCGACCGTTCATTGCTAACTCACTTTAGCGACGAGCGACCGTTCATTGCTAACTCACTTTAGCGACGAGCGACCGTTCATTGCTAACTCACTTTAGCGACGAGCGACCGTTCATTGCTAACTCACTTTAGCGACGAGCGACCGTTCATTGCCGTTCACTTTTGCTAACCGTTCACTTTCACTTTAGCGAGCGACCGTTCATTGCTAACTCACTTTAGCGACGAGCGACCGTTCATTGCTAACTCACTTTAGCGACGAGCGACCGTTCATTGCTAACTCACTTTAGCGACGAGCGACCGTTCATTTGCGAACTCACTTTAGCGACGAGCGACCGTTCATTGCTAACTCACTTTAGCGACGAGCGACCGTTCATTGCAAACTCACTTTAGCGACGAGCGACCGTTCATTTGCTAACTCACTTTAGCGACGAGCGACCGTTCATTGCTAACTCACTTTAGCGACGAGCGACCGTTCATTGCTAACTCACTTTAGCGACGAGCGACCGTTCATTGCTAACTCACTTTAGCGACGAGCGACCGTTCATTGCTAACTCACTTTAGCGACGAGCGACCGTTCATTGCTAACTCACTTTAGCGACGAGCGACCGTTCATTGCTAACTCACTTTAGCGACGAGCGACCGTTCATTGCTAACTCACTTTAGCGACGAGCGACCGTTCATTTGCTAACTCACTTTAGCGACGAGCGACCGTTCATTGCTAACTCACTTTAGCGACGAGCGACCGTTCATTGCTAACTCACTTTAGCGACGAGCGACCGTTCATTGCTAACTCACTTTAGCGACGAGCGACCGTTCATTGCTAACTCACTTTAGCGGCGAGCGACCGTTCATTGCAAACTCACTTTAGCGACGAGCGACCGTTCATTGCTAACTCACTTTAGCGACGAGCGACCGTTCATTTCATTGCTAACTCACTTTAGCGACGAGCGACCGTTCATTGCTAACTCACTTTAGCGACGAGCGACCGTTCATTGCTAACTCACTTTAGCGACGAGCGACCGTTCATTGCTAACTCACTTTAGCGACGAGCGACCGTTCATTTCATTCACTTTAGCGACGAGCGACCGTTCAACTCTAACTTTAGCGACGAGCGACCGTTCATTGCTAACTCACTTTAGCGACGAGCGACCGTTCATTGCTAACTCACTTTAGCGACGAGCGACCGTTCATTGCTAACTCACTTTAGCGACGAGCGACCGTTCATTTAACTCACTTTAGCGACGAGCGACCGTTCATTGCTAACTCACTTTAGCGACGAGCGACCGTTCATTGCTAACTCACTTTTAGCGACGAGCGACCGTTCATTGCTAACTCACTTTAGCGACGAGCGACCGTTCATTAACTCACTTTTTTAGCGACGAGCGACCGTTCATTGCTAACTCACTTTAGCGACGAGCGACCGTTCATTGCGTTTCATTGCGAGCGACCGTTCACTCACTTTAGCGACGAGCGACCGTTCATTGCTAACTCACTTTAGCGACGAGCGACCGTTCATTGCAAACTCACTTTAGCGACGAGCGACCGTTCATTGCAAACTCACTTTAGCGACGAGCGACCGTTCATTGCTAACTCACTTTAGCGACGAGCGACCGTTCATTGCTAACTCACTTTAGCGACGAGCGACCGTTCATTGCTAACTCACTTTAGCGACGAGCGACCGTTCATTGCTAACTCACTTTAGCGAGCGAGCGCGACGTTCATTGCTAACTCACTTTAGCGACGAGCGACCGTTCATTGCTAACTCACTTTAGCGACGAGCGACCGTTCATTGCTAACTCACTTTAGCGACGAGCGACCGTTCATTGCTAACTCACTTTAGCGACGAGCGACCGTTCATTGCAAACTCACTTTAGCGACGAGCGACCGTTCATTCATTAACTCACTTTAGCGACGAGCGACCGTTCATTGCTAACTCACTTTAGCGACGAGCGACCGTTCATTGCTAACTCACTTTAGCGACGAGCGACCGTTCATTGCTAACTCACTTTAGCGACGAGCGACCGTTCATTGCTAACTCACTTTAGCGACGAGCGACCGTTCATTGCAAACTCACTTTAGCGGCGAGCGACCGTTCATTGCTTTTGCGAACTCACTTTAAGCGACGAGCGACCGTTCATTGCTAACTCACTTTAGCGACGAGCGACCGTTCATTGCTAACTCACTTTAGCGACGAGCGACCGTTCATTTTGCTAACTCACTTTAGCGACGAGCGACCGTTCATTGCTAACTCACTTTAGCGACGAGCGACCGTTCATTGCTAACTCACTTTAGCGACGAGCGACCGTTCATTGCTAACTCACTTTAGCGACGAGCGACCGTTCATTGCTAACTCACTTTAGCGACGAGCGACCGTTCATTTGCAAACTCACTTTAGCGACGAGCGACCGTTCATTGCTAACTCACTTTAGCGACGAGCGACCGTTCATTGCTAACTCACTTTAGCGACGAGCGACCGTTCATTGCTAACTCACTTTAGCGACGAGCGACCGTTCATTGCTAACTCACTTTAGCGGACGAGCGACCGTTCATTGCAAACTCACTTTAGCGACGAGCGACCGTTCATTGCTAACTCACTTTAGCGACGAACGACCGTTCATTGCTAACTCACTTTAGCGACGAACGACCGTTCATTGCTAACTCACTTTAGCGACGAACGACCGTTCATTGCTAACTCACTTTAGCGACGAACGACCGTTCATTGCAAACTCACTTTAGCGACGAACGACCGTTCATTGCTAACTCACTTTAACGACGAACGACCGTTCATTGCTAACTCACTTTAGCGACGAACGACCGTTCATTGAGAACTCACTTAAGCGACGAGCGACCGTTCGTTCACTTTGCGAACGACCGTTCATTGCTAACTCACTTTAGCGAGCGACCGTTCATTCATTAACTCACTTTAGCGACGAGCGACCGTTCATTGCTAACTCACTTTAGCGACGAGCGACCGTTCATTGCTAACTCACTTTAGCGACGAGCGACCGTTCATTGCTAACTCACTTTAGCGACGAGCGACCGTTCATTGCTAACTCTTTAGCGACGAGCGACCGTTCATTGCTAACTCACTTTAGCGACGAGCGACCGTTCATTGCTAACTCACTTTAGCGACGAGCGACCGTTCATTGCTAACTCACTTTAGCGACGAGCGACCGTTCATTGCACCGTTCACTTTAGCGACGAGCGACCGTTCATTGCTAACTCACTTTAGCGACGAGCGACGATGTTCATTGCTAACTCACTTTAGCGACGAGCGACCGTTCATTTTAACTAACTCACTTTAGCGACGAGCGACCGTTCATTGCTAACTCACTTTAGCGACGAGCGACCGTTCATTGCTAACTCACTTTAGCGACGAGCGACCCGTTCATTGCTAACTCACTTTAGCGACGAGCGACCGTTCATTGCTAACTCACTTTAGCGACGAGCGACCGTTCATTGCTAACTCACTTTAGCGACGAGCGACCGTTCATTGCTAACTCACTTTAGCGACGAGCGACCGTTCATTGCTAACTCACTTTAGCGACGAGCGACCGTTCATTGCTAACTCACTTTAGCGACGAGCGACCGTTCATTGCTAACTCACTTTAGCGACGAGCGACCGTTCATTGCTAACTCACTTTAGCGACGAGCGACCGTTCATTGCTAACTCACTTTAGCGACGAGCGACCGTTCATTGCTAACTCACTTTAGCGACGAGCGACCGTTCATTGCTAACTCACTTTAGCGACGAGCGACCGTTCATTGCTAACTCACTTTAGCGACGAGCGACCGTTCATTGCGAACTCACTTTAGCGACGAGCGACCGTTCATTGCTAACTCACTTTAGCGACGAGCGACCGTTCATTGCTAACTCACTTTAGCGACGAGCGACCGTTCATTGCTAACTCACTTTAGCGACGAGCGACGTTCATTTCATTGCTAACCGTTCACTTTAAAACTGACGAGCGACCGTTCATTGCTAACTCACTTTAGCGACGAGCGACCGTTCATTGCTAACTCACTTTAGCGACGAGCGACCGTTCATTGCTAACTCACTTTAGCGACGAGCGACCGTTCATTGCTAACTCACTTTAGCGACGAGCGACCGTTCATTGCTAACTCACTTTAGCGACGAGCGACCGTTCATTGCTAACTCACTTTAGCGACGAGCGACCGTTCATTGCTAACTCACTTTAGCGACGAGCGACCGTTCATTGCTAACTCACTTTAGCGGACGAGCGACCGTTCATTTTTAACTCGCTTTAGCGATGAACGACCGTTCATTGTGAACTCACTTTAGCGACGATCGACTGTTCATTGCTAACTCACTTTAGCGACGAACGACCGTTCATTGGTAACTCACTTTAGCGACGAACGACCGTTCATTGCTAACTCACTTTAGCGACGAACGACCGTTCATTGCTAACTCGCTTTAGCGACGAACGACCGTTCATTGGTAACTCGCTTTAGCGACGAGCGACCGTTCATTGCTAACTCACTTTAGCGACGAGCGACCGTTCATTGCTAACTCACTTTAGCGACGAGCGACCGTTCATTGCTTAACTCACTTTAGCGACGAGCGACCGTTCATTGCAAACTCACTTTAGCGACGAGCGACCGTTCATTTGCTAACTCACTTTAGCGACGAGCGACCGTTCATTGCGAACTCACTTTAGCGACGAGCGACCGTTCGTTCATTGCTTAACTCACTTTAGCGACGAGCGACCGTTCATTGCTAACTCACTTTAGCGACGAGCGACCGTTCATTGCTAACTCACTTTAGCGACGAGCGACCGTTCATTGCAAACTCTCTTTAGCGACGAACGACCGTTCATTGCTAACTCACTTTAGCGACGAACGACCGTTCATTGCTAACTCACTTTAGCGACGAACGACCGTTCATTGAGAACTCACTTTAGCGACGAACGACCGTTCATTGCGAACTCACTTTAGCGACGAACGACCGTTCATTGCTAACTCACTTTAGCGACGAGCGACCGTTCATTGCAAACTCACTTTAGCGACGAGCGACCGTTCATTGCTAACTCACTTTAGCGACGAGCGACCGTTCATTGCTAACTCACTTTAGCGACGAGCGACCGTTCATTGCTAAACTCACTTTAGCGACGAGCGACCGTTCATTGCTAACTCACTTTAGCGACGAGCGACCGTTCATTGCTAACTCACTTTAGCGACGAGCGACCGTTCATTGCTAACTCACTTTAGCGACGAGCGACCGTTCATTGCTAACTCACTTTAGCGACGAGCGACCGTTCATTGCTAACTCACTTTAGCGACGAGCGACCGTTCATTGCTAACTCACTTTAGCGACGAGCGACCGTTCATTGCTAACTCACTTTAGCGACGAGCGACCGTTCATTGCTAACTCACTTTAGCGACGAGCGACCGTTCATTGCTAACTCACTTTAGCGACGAGCGACCGACCGTTCATTGCGACGAACGAACTCACTTTAGCGACGAGCGACCGTTCATTGCTAACTCACTTTAGCGACGAGCGACCGTTCATTGAGAACTCACTTTAGCGACGAGCGACCGTTCATTGCAAACTCACTTTAGCGACGAGCGACCGTTCATTGCTAACTCACTTTTAGCGACGAGCGACCGTTCATTGCTAACTCACTTTAGCGACGAGCGACCGTTCATTACTTTGAAGCGAGCGTCCGTTCATTGCTAACTCACTTTAGCGACGAGCGACCGTTCATTGTGAACTGACTTT